>KN486826.1:1378-20025 GCA_000787095.1 Periophthalmodon schlosseri | reverse complement strand
TTTATTATCATTGTAGTATAGGAATCGAAATAGTGTTGTCACAATACAAAAATTTCAAACTCTTTGAAATTTCAAACTTTGAGCCAACAGGCCAATAATGATGTCTGTTGAGCGCCCTCTGCTGGCTCACCTGGTGTGTGTCACAATGTCCGTGAGTGCTCCTCCCTCCAGGAACTCCATCACCACCCACAGCTCATCTCCCACCAGGTAACTGTTGTACATGTCCACCACGTTGTCATGGTGATAGTCCCGCATGATGACCACCTGCACACAAAGAAACACACTGTATACATGACCCACAGCATATACATGACACATATCACATACTGTATACATGACCCACAGCATATACATGACACATATCACATACTGTATACATGACCCACAGCATATACATGACACATATCAACAGGAGAGAGTAATGCACAAACATGCTTCATCATCACTCACCAGGTCCTGTGACAGACTCAGGTATCACAGAACCAGTGCAACTATGAACAGGTCTTATTATCCATTTCATAAACCTTGTAAACCTTATAAACCTCACTTAAATATGTGGACTTAGATCCACACTACGTTTGGGAGCTGTTACTTTCACTATTTTTTGTCTTAATTTTGATGGTATTTGGTCCTGTAATCAGGTACTGAACCTCAAACTGAACTTCAAAAATGTAATTGTTTCTGTGGCTTTTATTTATTTATTTTTTATTTAAAGATGGGCAATGTAAATATATGAAATTATCGATAATATCATGAATGTTGTTCTGAATGTATGGAAAATTGGAGAATTAAAATAAAAACAGGGCAAACTCAGGTACAGCATATTTCGTTATTCGTTATTGCTTCTGATTATAAATACTGATGTATCAGTTTTTGTCAGTATCATCCACCGCTCATTTCAGTATAGCCACTCACTGTAAAAGACAGATCGCAAATGAGTATAACTAGTAAACAACACACTGCATGTCACGTGACTTCAAACGTGAGCTTCTGGGACCACAGGTATCATGTGTTATGTCTGTTAGGGCTGGGCGATCTGATCCCTGTGACTATCTACTGTTTTGGTGATTTTGCCAGATAGTGATTGAGTGCTTCTCTGTATAATGCCGCTCTATGCTCAGACACTGACATTTTTCGCCACTCTACCTATTGGTTAGACTCCGCCATGGTCAGATTGTGTGACAGGTGGATTTTAACCAATCGAAGTACAGAGTGAACTCTCAAAAGAATCACATAGTAGTTGCAAACTGAAGACAGTATAAAGCCACATAGCATACATACATTTAGATGGGAAATAGTATTTTTGCCATCAGTATTAATGTTATTGGTCATGAAGGACTTTGTACGTATACTTACATTTGTATGATAGTAAAATGTATGGGGCAGGAAGCTTCTACAAAATGAGTATGCATAACTTTTGTGTGAATGTGTGGATGGAAGAGCTGTGAGATGTACCTCATTAAAGAGTAGCTCTCTTCTCTGTTGTTTCCTCAGGTCCATCTTTTTTACTGCTACAAGTTTCCCAGTGGTTTTCACTGTGGCGATGCACACAATGCCTGTGGAACCCTCCCCAATTTTGATATAGTGGTCTAAATAGGTGCGTGGGTCACCAGGGTCCACCACCATCTGCAGGGCAGCTCTGAACTGCTCATGGGACACCCTCTGGGGTTCTCTCTGTGGGGAGCGGGCCTGGGGAGGGGCCCCAGCGGCCCCAGACTGCACTGGGGGCCTCGGTGCTGGAATGTTGGGATGAGGAGTGTGTGGGTGCTGCTGGGACACCTCTGGGGTCAGAGTGGGGTGGGAGGTGTGGTGAGGGTGGCTTAAAGAGGGCTTAGGTGAAACATTGCTGGGTCCTGTGGGGGGGTCGTTGTTGGGGGAACTCTCGTTCTTCCGAACAGGCTGTGAAAGCGACAAAGCACAGAAATGTCTGTCAAATTATTTTAATGCGTACAAATAACAGAAGTACTGAGTACACACACAGTCAAATATTTAAATAGTCTTAGGATCAGATGAACATATCAATAACAATATAAAGGGTGTATAGTCTCACCGGGCCTGTGGGACTGCGGCTGCCCTCGCTGTCTGCACGTGGGTAGGTGTTAAAGGGCCGTGTATTCTGCTGGGCAGTCTTCAAGACGCCCTCTGTCACAGGCAGGTTTGGGGTGCGGATGTTGGGGCCGGACAGGGGCCTTTTGTCTCTGGGAGACTGAGGGCTGCCTTCAGAACCAATGTAGCTGGACTTGGGTCTGTGTTCGCTGGGCTGATTCTTACGTGCCATCTGCTCCTGGGAGAATGTGTACAGTCAGTTATAGATACTCAACTTAAAGTATTAGGTTAAAAAAACTCATTCAGTCAGAACCTGGTTGTGTTCCCGGTGTTCTCTGTCTCTATGTGGGACAGGCGGGGGCCCAGAGCCTGGTCTGTCTCTGTGGCCCCTGCTAGGCTCTTGGCCCCTGGGTTGCTGTTGAGGACGCCCCTGGACTTTTTCATCTTTGTGAGGCGGGACCACATGTTCTGGTTTGGCTCGTGGTCCCTCTCTATAAAGAAACAGAGGTCAGGTCACCCATGTGCAGCCACCCTCCGCTTAACAGATGCCATTTGTTCCACATCTGCTGGATATGAGTGGTATCTGTCTCCTGTCTGTTGGATGTGAGTGGTACATGTCCTCTAACTGCTTGGTTTGGGGGTGGTACATGTCCTCTATCTGCTCGGTTTAGGGGTGGTACCTGTCTCCTGGGTGGGCGTAGTGTCTGTAGAGGTGCTCTCCGTTTTCCTGCTGTCCGGGGAAGTCCCTGCGCGGTTGGATAGGTGGGCTTCCCCGTCTCAGTGAATTGGAGCGTGTTATGGACATGTGGTCAAACTCATCCAGAAGCCATATCAGAGAGCCATCCACACCTATCTTGCTGCCTCGTACTATGGTCTAGATGTGAAACAGTAACTTGTTAGTTTAAAACATTTCATTGGCTTTGAATTCCAAAGTGAGCTAATTATCTTATTTGTCTATCTCTAACATAACAAAGTATAAACTGATACTCTGAAAACATTTGAATTTAGGCATGATGGTGGCCAAAGCGCTCTAAATAATACCTTTTTTTATGATATGCATTTAAGGTATTTTTAAAGGATGTAATGACCCCAGGAGAGCAGGAGCCTTACTTTGCGTGGCTCCACAGTAGTGATGACTGTTGCATCAATGAAGGGCTTGGGGCGCTTGGCTGTGTCTTCGATGAGGGACTGCCACTGGCGCGGCAGCCCCACAAACTTTTGCTCCTGCTCATCGAAGTCGGTGTGCACGCGGTGCTCGAAGTTAGACGGAGCAGAGATGTCGATCCGGGTCTTCTTCTTCTTGGAAAACATGTCTGCATTTGATAGCAGCCCAGCATCAGACCTGCATGGATGACACACACATTAGCCTAGAGGTGGGAGATACACTACCATTCAAAAGCTTGGACACGCCTTCTCATTCAATGTGTTTTATTTTATGTTTACTTCATTTTAGATACATACGGAAAACATCATATATATGGTGCAAGATACACGGAATGATGTAGCAAAGAGAAAGAAAAATGAAAAAAAAGCTTATATTTTTTATTTTTAGATTCAAGTTCTAAAATATGTCCTTTACTTTGACAACAGCGCTGCAAATTCTTGGCCTTTTCTCAATGAGCTTCATGATGAAATCACCTGACTTCACTTCAGGTGTGCCATATCACGGTCAAGGAATGTCAAGAGTGTCCAAAGCAGTGACCAAAGCAAAGGGTAAAGGCTATTTTTTTTTTTGATCTAAAGCAAATTTAGTTATTATTATTTAGTTATTAGTTATTAGTTATTTCTTAGTTTTGATGGCTTCAATAAGAATCTACAATGTAAACAGTTAAACTAAATATACATGGAAAAGTGTGTGGTGGTAGTGTTAACTGGTAGTGTAGTTGTTACTAAACTTTGACAAACTCATACAATACAAGGTAAAAACCATTTTGGCTCTTACTCACATTTTAAGTGTAAAATGAACCATTTATGTGGTTTGTTTACAAACATTTGTGACTTTATGAACAGCTTTACAGAAATATGAAAATCATGCACTTTTTAAAATCAAATATATTATTTTGGTCAGAACTGATTTAAGCCAAAAAAAGTTTGAAAGAAACAGATCTACTATATTTTAATATGACGCATAAAAAGGGCACCAACAGTACAAGTGAGAAATCAAATATATTATTTTGGTCAGAACTGATTTAAGCCAAAAAAAAGTTTGAAAGAAACAGATCTACTATATTTTAATATGACGCATAAAAAGGGCACCAACAGTACAAGTGAGGTCACATGTAGGGCTGGGCATTTTGGTGCTGATACAAATACCTAGTTTTTGCTTGTTTGGTATAATATTGCTTTGGCATTTCTTCCTGTATTTCATAATCATTATTTTGAACAGAAAGAAAATAATGAAGTTCATAGAATCCATGAAATACTCACACATACTTGAAGAAAAACTGTATGTTTTATCATTCATTTGTGGAGAGTCTGTACAGTTCTACATTAATAAATAACTCTCAGACCATGAGCCTGTCTGTTCCAACAACATCAGTGATGCTTGGTGGAGAGCCAATCTCCCACTAGCGTTGTGTCATTGGGTAGTATGGACTTGTATACTTGTTTGTTTTGTTTGTTTTTCTTCTTGTATTGTATTTTAAACAGGACGCCCATGAAAAAGAGAGCCCAAGTGCTCTCTTTGGGTTCCCCTGTATAAATAAAGATAAAAGAAAAGAACAGAAAAAACATGTTACAATCCCAAGTTCTATAAAGGTTAGCAGCTTATTGGATCTTTCCACAGCTCTCAGGTTTATATTTTGGTTGTTATAGCATATGCATCTGTGGGCGTTTGACACAGTTACCAATATCGTAAAGTGTTTCATGGTCAATCTCGAGCTCTATCCATGGGTTTCAGGACGATACAAAATAAGGACCCTTAACATAAGAATTAACAAAACTAAAAGGTCTTATATTACACAAAACAGATTCTTGTGAGATTTAAGCCATGTTATAATCGTGTTACCTCCTTAAAACATACCTGAAGTTGTGTTCTGTTTCATTCACACATGTTTGTGTAACCCTTTATTATTGGACTGTCAAGATCTCCAAAGCTCAAAATGCTCTGTTTCCCCTTGTGATGTCATGATGCAGTGGTTTTCATCTCAGCAACTTTTACCTTTAGTTCAGTAGAAATGGGCAATTCCAGGACTGAAATTATCTAAATGATTCTAGTGAAACTGTAAGGAGTTTAAAAACACAGTGGAGCACTTCTTGTATTACCACATGACATCACAAGTGTTTTTAGTTTGAGAGAAGAACTCAGCCTAAATATGCAGAGTTTGGGTATTAAACATGTGTGAATTAAACAAAAAAAACAACTCCTGGTATGTTTTGATGGGGAAACAATATTATAACGTAGATCAGAAAATATCGTGATATAGACCCTTTAAATGGTAAAAAGTCCTCAAAATGTTGCCAATACCAGGAAACTGCCCCATCAGAGAACAGTTCTCACCACTGTGTCCGCTGTGGCATCTATGGAATGTTTGGCCTACAGTAGCCGACAAGCCAAATACATTAGGCTCACCACGGCTCAGAGTCAATACAATACAAAGGTGCGGTATGTTTGAGTGTAAGTCTGACATACAGTGTGTGGACAGGACACGCCGCACTACAGGCGGCTCATCCACACGCGATCTACCGTACGGTTAAAACTACATCTATTGTTCTGTACCAAATACGAAGTCCCCAAAACAAAACGCATCAATACTGAGTAGAAGGAATAAAGGCCCACTTTGTAGCTCTGCCCAAGTTGCACTGTGCCGTTTGGATCGGAGGTGCCTGAAGATTTGTTTCACAACTTTAAGGCGTGACATTAAACCACACAACCAATAGTAGCCTTTTTCGGTTTAAAGAGTAAACTTGACGTTAAGGAATTCGCAAACAAGATCTCTGTTAAGTCTGCACACGCCAAACCTGACCAGACCTGAAAAGCGGCTAACTTTAGCCACTTAGCATCTAGTTAAACAGGAATAGAGTCTCGTCACAAGCTAGGTCACAACATTCAAAAGTACTCAAAACTAGACAGAATATGGCGTCTACTTACCCGAAAAACCTCAGGTGAAGTTTAAGCTCCCACCAAGACGTAACGATCCTTGCTTTGTTTCGGGTACGAGAAGCAAGTAAACTTTAACCAAACTGTGTGACATTAGCCCAAGTATTACTTTAGCGACGCCATGTTGAACCAAGTACTACATCCGGGAAACTGCAGCACAGCGCCATGGCAACGGGGCGACAGCACACCACGCTGGGCTTCCGCACTTTTTGGGGACATCACACACGGATTGATTTCTATAATAAGGGCTTATTATCCTTCCATGACATCAACGCTACATTACATCCGTTTCAGGAGAATGATCCTAAAGCTACAGTCACAATTAGAGGTGGGAGATTTATCGAAAAAGTGGTCATTTTGTTGATATATAAAATTTGAATATCGAGAATAGCTTATCGTCTATAATTAAAGCAGTTTAAAAAATACACCAAAAGAGTGTAATATCTAAAACAAGAAATTGAGCATTTCCATTCTCAACTAGAACTGAAAATGAATTTGCCTATATTTTGTACACGGCGTGTAGGGGAGACTGGGGTAAATACATCATTTTAATTAACTTGTATTTACCAAACTCAGACACCTCAAGTTAACCCGCAAAAAAATACAGTAAGTAAGTATTTTTATAAAGTATATTTTGAAATATAATTTTCCATGATTTTCTGAAGCAGAGGTGGGGCAACCCACAGTGCCCGGTTCAACTTACCCCAAAGTACCTTTAAATTTAAATTTACCTAAACTGTTTTTATAGCTTGCAAATGAGAAAAACAAAATTAAGGACACATGCTTTTTTATGTTTTTCAGAGCAATAAAAACATACATAATGAAAAGACATGGTTTATATTTGGCAAAAAACCCCCCAAAAAACAAAGAACAAAAAAAAACATGGCTTTAACTAACAAAATGTAGTTGGTTCCATTGGTTCTAGGGTAGGTCTAATCGTAAACCTCAGGTCAGGACCTTGTTATAGATTTTGGTTAAATTTAGGGCTTATGGTTAAAGAGGGGGTATTTTACTTCTGTGGGGTATTAACTGCTAACACATAACATATTTAGATCACCATGTTTTGTTCTATTGTTTTGAAATGCTATATTCGCTGAAAACAACTTATTAGCTTGTTTTATAAGTTTCACTTTCGTTTTTAACGCTCTGAGTCCCCTCTCACTTTGCTCCCTCACGATAATCCGATAATTCAGAGCGATATCACAACACTCTCAGCTGCATCCCACTAATGAAACTACTGCACATCACATCAGGTTCGTCTAGTTGCTGTGCACATATAACAGCAATATGCAAAAACATATATCATGTTTTTGCATATTGCTGTGTGAGAACATGGGTGACGTAGGCTTGTGGGCGGAGCATTGGACAGACTCGTACTGCTAACCGTGAGAGAGAGATCGTTAAATTACTGAAAACATGCATGGATGACATCTAAAACCTCTTCAGGCATGTTTTTGATGAGGGAATAACGTTACATCAGAAAGCGTAATCTTCTTACAGGCCATGGTGAGGGTGGATTTACTTTCAAAAATATAAAACAGGGAATTCAAAACTTTACAAGAATTATGGGAACATAGAGCAGTGGGAATTATGGTCCCCAATTAGACTGCATGCACATTTTATCACAGTGTTGATGCATTGTTAAAATATCGTCTGAATACTGAATACTGCACTGAGGTAGCTTCTGCTTAAAGGTGCAATTCGTAAGTTTATTAGATTTTTTTTTTTCCCTAGTAAATGGCAGATGTAAAAAATGTTTTCTCCTCCCTCCTCACCTGGCCCCTCCGCTCCCCTGACCTTTGTTCGGGCTCACCTGTGCTCTCTGGTGTTCATCTGTTAGCCCAGCGCTGGCTTACTAACATAGATCGCATCTAGTGGTGACATGTGAGAATAAAACAGGGGCTTTAATGCTGTGGGAAGATCAAGCCTTAAAAAAAAAAAAAAAAAATTCTAAGAAACGTGGGAACATAGACACTTCTGCGTGAATGGAGCAAAAGGGTGATTAAGAAGAGAGAGAAAACGTGTCCCATCTCTGCTGCCACTATCCCCCTGACCTCAAGACCCCAACCCCAACGTGTGGTGCAAGCAAAGACACTACGCATCAATGACAACACAGTGCAAGAAATGCATAGTTTATCACAACAGAAAACAGTCTGTGGCATCAACGGCCCCAGTGGACAATCAAACAACCAGCTTGTCACGTTTTTTCTTCCAGAGTAATGTATTAGCAAAAACTAAGATAACCTATTTTTGGAGAGGAGACTCAACAGGTCAAGGAGCATACAAGACAGTGAATATAGAAGGCAATTCTGTAGAAAAGCAAGACAGCTCACTTTCTTCTGCACTGAGCCATGTTAGATTTGGCCTACAGTACTACTAATGGCTTACTGTGAACAGTGTGGAGGGAGCATGCATTTGCGCACAGCCCTGAGGACTGGAGCCTGGTACGGATGAGTTCAGTTCGGCTTAGATTTGACCTTAGTGTGGTGCTGCTACCAATGTCTCTGTGTGGGATTAGAAGAGCGTGAGAGAAATGGAAACAGAAGCCATCCTGAGCAGAACCAGACTCCTCCGAGGAACTGTGCTGGGACAGTCCCGAGTGCATAGTGCGCGCCACGCTCCTCTTTAGTTCCATAATGCCCGAAGAGGACACAGATCCAGTGTCAAACAGCGCCAAACTCACTCCTGCTTCTGCGGGCACGCGCTCAAGCTGACGCTCGTGCTGTTGTGGTGCGTGTCCGAAGGCTTCCAAAAGAACACGTAATAAATGACCAAGACAAAAGCAGCTACGGACACGCACATGAAATACGCCACGGCCATGGCCACTTTGACCCAGATGCGCGTGGACCTCCGGGCTTGTTTGTCCCGCAGCTCACCGGGGTAACTCGGCCTGCGCCTCATGTCCCCTCCATTGAGCTTGTGCTGCTCCTCGCAGCTGGACGCTTTCATCGCGCTCAAGTCTCGGGGCTGCTGGATCCCCTATGGAAGTCTGCAGCGGGACCATAGAGCCCAGAGCGGACCAGGACAGTCCAGAGTTTTGACTTGTCCAGGAGCAGCCTCCTGTGTCCCGTTGAGGTGCAGCGGAGAGATGCAGTGGAGAGGAGGCAGGCAACTGTCACTGCGCACCGGACAAGCTCAAACTCCAGCGGCTCCGGCAACAGCTGCACGGCACGGGACTCTGGCCAAGCAAAACACCATTACACAAGAGCGTCCGTCTCTTTCTTTCAAAATAAACCCACATGAAACGATAACGTTTTAGCTGATATAGCCCAGTTTAAGGTTTATATTGTTTGAAAATGTTCGGCAATTATAATGCGCGCTTGCATCTTGTGCTGCGTGAAGAGATAGACGCCTTTCTCAATGGAGTAGTACTCTAACGACCTTCAGTGCCCACAAGGACTCCACGCGTCTCCCTCTGTCGAGTCAGAACCGCGTGCACTTCCTGTCCGTTCCACGTTTGCTCGTTTTGACGCATATTGGCACGAGGAGGGGCCGCGCTCCCCCTTGACTCGGGCACAGTTGGAGCAAACATCTCCCTTTGCAGCTGCGCACCGAGGTTGAAACCTGCGTCTTCCCCAGAACGACTCCGTGAAATCATGTGACAAGCTGCAGAGAGGGTGATGCTCTGAAGAGACCAGTGGAACAAAGACATTCTGATCAAACCAAACCCCAACCAAAGCTTTATTGTGCTTCTTGTACAGTACAGTCCTGAGCAGGGCACCAGAGGTTAGGCTAAAAACATGATTTACATTACAAAAGTGAAGACGAGCCAAACTCAGTGAAATGACACAAAGGTCACACAAGACATTCAGCGTTCAGATGAGTTTGAGACAGATGCCAGCGCCAGTCTGAGTCAGCACAGGTTTATTTCATTTCACTCACAGACAGCATGGTTAAAAACTTTATGTTCAGATAGAAAAACATGATTCATTTCATTTGCTTTGCATATGGCCTGTGACATTCAGAAGGCAGTGTGTACAGGAATGGGAGTAAATAAAAACACTGCACATGATTGACAAATTCCACTTCCCCTAGTGAATAAACATATGACAGAATTGCAGCTTAAACTGATAAAAGTCGTGGGGGAGGGATCACTCACTGCTCCAAAAACATAAGGGTGCAAGTGCCCGTCACCGTGGACACACTTGCCTTCTGGTTAAGTTTACGCTCAGTGATGTACAGAATTTTCTGTCCCATCACATGACACAATTCATATGTGTTGAGCTGAAGTCTCTTTAAAAGCAGTCCTGTTTAAAACACAGCATTGGGCGGCGCAGTGGTGTGTCCAGATGAGCCATCACAGCTGCTCCAGAGGTCAGTCTGTAAACACAAAAAGCAGAGGTTCTTGAGAGAGTTGAGCACTTGTCTCATCTGATTCATCCTGCTCAGAATGATAGGCGTTACTCTAGGGATGCAACAACACTCTCAATATAATGTTCAATTGCACCATCACAGTACAATGGAGATGGACAGTGACTGACCAGTTTCCGGAAGTACATTTCCGATTTATTTTTCCCAAAGACTTCCAGTGCAAATCAGCTCTATGGTAACTAATGATGACAAGACCTATAATTAGAGCCCGAGCACGAATGTGCAAGGAGGGCGAGTCAGCGACTTGTCCACCTCACATTCATGTGAGAGCCCCATTGTATTTGTACAGTTTTCAGGAAAATCATAAAACTTAAACAGTAAATAATGTACAGACAATTAAGTGGTATTGAAAGTTAGAGTTCAGTGAGCTCCAATTTTGAGTGAAGACGCAGAGAAAAAATACTGAAAGATGGCTCAGTAGCACCTCAAAAATCAATTGACATCGCCCCAATGGGAGACCGGCCCAGAAAAATGTCATTGTAGACAAATGAAGCTTAGCATCAAAAATAAGTCATGTAAAACATGCAAGTCATGTAAAAAAAAAACCAACAAGAAGTCGGCCATATTGGATCAAACACAAAAATCACTCCATCTTTTGACATCTCCTCCAAAAGTTTTCATCAAGAACACTTCAAACTTTTCTTTGTTGTAGACTAATACAATTGGCTGCACCCACCCTTTATGTGATTTTGAACAAAAAAGCCAATGAAGACCACACCCTATCTACATACACATTTGCATGGCCACACTTCAAAAAAGTCAGTGGGAAGTGAAAAAAATGTGTTTGTCATAATCCAATGAAATTTGGTACACTCATTCCCTCTGTGACCCTGAGCAAAAAAAATCTATGGGAAGAAACCGACAGGACCACACCCCATTTCCAACATGAAAGTGGCGATTTTAAATCAAAATATTTACATGGCTAAAATCTAGCTCTTGTAATTTAACAAACTTGTCCTAGGGTTTTTAATCCAACGAACTCCAAACTGAGGCAGCATCATCAAGACATATCTGGGGTCAAAAGTTGTTGTGACCAGTGTGTGGTCATAATGAGCTCTTAACAAAGCAGCCATTTTGAAAGCATATAAATTCCTGTAACTTTTGGAAACATCATCTGATTCAGACAAACCCAATGAAGCATCTGTGTATTTTGAACAGCTGGACAAAATGATGTGTTGATTAAAATTCTATCTTTAAAAAAGGCTTTCCAGCGCCCTCTGCTTTTAAAATGAACTGGAAACATTTATCTCCAACATGACACTGGAAATATTGAACGATATGTCAATCTAAGGTTGATGTGCACCTCCTGTGGTGTGTCCTTCTGCAGTTGCAAGGGTTGCGAGGGCCCTTATCACTGCCTGAAGTTTTCGTTTTATTTAAAAATCTGTTTCTGAAGCTTTACAAACCTCTAATTTATTAAATCATTTTGCCGAATTTTGTGTTTTAAACTTGCTTTTTAGTCTTAACAACTGAGTTGTGGATACTAATTAGCACATAGCTGGTTATCCTCCGCAATGCCTTTTTTAATATCTAAGTTTTTCGAAAAGTCGAAAATGAATGGAAAATTTACTTCTGGAACCAGTACAGACTGTGCTGTGGACGGGACTGTTGCGCTCCATACTCCTGTATGGCCAAGTACACTGTGTCACTTCTCCAGCACCATTTAGCAAAACAACAATAGGATTATGCTTGTGTTCCTTCTGCTATATTCTATATTTTTTTACTTAATGTTCATAACACAAGGAATGAGCTTTAAAATGTTCTAAACCTATAATTTTTTTTTTACTTTATGACATTTATAGTGTAACATAATGAAGGTTCATAACATTAGGTTTATTGATAATTCACATAAATAAAATAGGAAACGCTTGAGTTGTTCTGAGCCTAAACTGTACTAAAATTGTATGATGTTGTGTCCCTCGTGTCGTGATGTACTCTATTATGTACTCTGCCAATAATCTGTTTAATATCTGTAGTCATATTCAGCTGCACTCTCTTTGTTTTGTGTGCATTGCACTTGGACTACACTTGTAAAGTGGGATTTCTCCACCGGACTTGCCTTCCATGCCATTTCTATAATATACAGTACTAAGAACAACTCATTTAATTGATGAGTACACTATTTAGAAGTATTCACTTAGGCCTATTAACCCATCTAATATTGTCCACCAATAGTTGTGTTCACATGACGTCAGGGGCGGAGTGGGGCCCTCGAATCTACAGTTTGTGAGTGTTTACGGCAAAGTATCAATAGGCCCCTCTCTCCATCTGAAATTAAGACATCAAATTCTAGAACGTGAACTCAACCTATCACTGGGTTTCAGATGACCCCACAACATTCTATAGGCCAATTATATTTCATACAGATGAGGGACAGCTAAAATACATATATTTTAAAAATGCAGATTTCTGTTGTTATAACGTGAGATCTTGGGTCTAGTCACTAATAGAAATGATCAGGGCCAACATTTGTGAATTTCCCTCTTAGATATTTCATAGGAAAGTGAAGTGTAATGAATCGATAGCTTGCAGTGACATTACACTGGGGGTGTACAGCATATATGTCTATGGTGGAATGTTCAGCAATTACCATGCTGACACAATACATACATTAGCAAAAACTGTCAAATTAGTTTTAAGATCCAAGTCTGAAATTCAAGAAAAAATACAAAACTGATTTAAACAGTGCATTTTCAGGAGCCTGTGGTCAACAGGAGTGTTCATGGTCCTGTTTCAGTGTTTGATTCAACAAAAAGGTGAGAGTGCCTAACTGAAAAACGTATGGCTATGCTAGCTATCTTGTGACTAATTTTATTTGAGAGGGACTTGTTTAACAGCACAAATCAGCTCACTTGTTGCTCTTTGTGATCAGATCATGTTAAAATAAAGATCAGATTAAAGTCTAACAAAGCCTCAGACAGGGCGGTGCCTAGAGTTAGCATCACACCCCCAGTATCAACACCATCCTACATTCAAGAATCTGAAAAACACCAATTTGCGGGACTTTAGTGATCAAGTGACAACAAAATTAATAACTAAAAAACAAACAAAAAAATTATTAATTGACCAACAAAACCCCCAAGTATCAGCTCTTGTGACAAACAGCAGGAGCAGTAGCAGTACAGAGATGTAACTGGATGAGCGGGCGCTGGCGTGACTGGAGCAGGCAGCTCTAAAACAATCAGAGGCGCAGCAGGCCGCCTCACTTCCTGACTCATTGTCATTTACAGGACTTATTTTCACTGCAATGTATTTCCGGAATCATACCACCTCCCAAAATTAGACCGGTCATGAAATCTTCTTGGAAAACATGCATGTAACTGCAATATGAACATACAATTGTATAAAGAAAGCATTAATGTTGTCACAATACTTACTTTCAAACTTGGTTATTGATACTAAGAAATAGACTTGATACTCAATACCGACAAGACAAAAGAATGATTTTCCACATTAAATGGTAGTACTTTGTCTTCTATTCCCATGTGGCCTTATATCTGTGTAATCCTCAGTGGTCCAGGTAGGCTCCATAGTGGTCCATGTACTAGTGTAGCGCATCTCTCTATGATAGAATTGGGGATTAGGTTGTGACGTGTACTTAATGGTTTAGCAATACAATGATTCCAATAAATGTGGGGCACCAGAATCCTACGAATTAAAAATGAAACCATAAGAATCAAAATCTATGATTCTCTCAGTCTGAAGGGTAAATTGTAACCGGTCAGGGACTCGGTAATAACTTCAGAAATCACTAAAACCTTTGTGGTGGTTTATTTATCAAAACAGGCAGGTTAAGCATTTAAACAATGTTAGAAGCTCAAATTATGACATTCAATCATCAGCGGTGTACAAAGCTTAACAAGTGAGGTAGTTAAATCGGGGATTCAACTTTACTCAGCCGGGTAATATGACTCGCTACAGTTGTTCACAAGATCTACTTTTGACTGGTGCGCGGGACACAATTTACTAATGTGCCAACTTAGGTCAAATAAGGTCACTGCTTTTTCAGATCTTCCTGGGGAGATGCGTCGGTCGGCTGATCAATTCCCCTGGTGGGGGCGATAACGCAGATCCGAGGTTAATCCAAGTAGGGTGTCAGTGGAATATCTTGTTCCAGGCCAGGTCTCGAGGGGGCCACTATACCGGTTGCGGACGAGGGCGTGGTCTCGGTGGCCCTCAGCGAGTTAGAAGGCTGTTTGGGTGTGTTTTAGAGTGGATTTACTCCACTCTGAGGGCAACTCTCAAATAGTTTACTTGCACGGTCTTTAGCAAAAGAAAAGTAACTAGAGGTTTAGGAAAGCATAGCGAGTAAATAGTTTGGATCCAAAGAAAAATAACGATGTCGCTTTTGGTGGCATCAGCTTTCTCCAAGTCCTTAAAGAGGGAGATGAAAGGGGAGGGGTGGCGTGTCGGAAGATAGCAAAAATCCGTGGCATATTGGAAAAAGGAAAAGAAATAGAAGGAGAACAAAGGGACTAGTCTGCGCAGGACTTTGCGCAGTGTTTTTCTACTGCCACCTCGGTGGGTGTAACTTTATGCAAATTTTGATTCTCTTTTGCGCTAATGTTCTATTCTATGGCTTCAAGTTGAATCCCGACACATTTATATAACAATTACAGATTACACAGGAATCACCGGTGGCATTAACCAAGGTTTACCGTTGATTCACCTGTAGTGAAATCACAGCCTTAGCATGGAAGATCCAGTTTAGTGGCTGTAGCATTCGGGAAAATAGACATCAATATAGAGTGTTACACATGCGCATCATTGAAAAAGTCAGAATAACATTGTCCCATTTAGACAGATCATGTTTGCATGATCCTGCATTTATCAGCTCAACATCGTGAGTAAGATTGTAACCAGTCCACCGTCGTAACAGTTGGTCCCTCAGTCCGTGGTGCCATTATCTGGCTGATAAGAGGAATTAGGAGATTGGTGTGAATTATGGCTTGTCGTACCAAAGCAGGAGGTTTGTTTGTAAACTAGACATAATCAACACTGTGGTGTGTCTGTCTTTGAACCCCCGGGGTTAGTCAACGGGCATTTGAATTCATGGGGTCCTCTTGTCAAGAAATGAGAGTATGCAGACTCTACAGTCCTTTTGATGTGGCATCCTTTAGTCCGTCTGTGAGAAAGTCGGGGTTCTTGCCTGAATCAAGCAGTCTCTATACCCCCTATACTAGTCTATGTGTCTTATACTTGTTCTGGTACAGCTCAAGATCATTCTAAAACAATTCAGGAAAGGTTCATTTCTGTCATGTGAATGTGACTAGTATTGATACTTCAAATGATCTAATTTCGATACTAGTTTTAGTATTAGTTAGTATCTGATTTTCAATATTTTTGACAACCCAAGCATACAAATCTTGTGATAGGAGAGTTATGTGAGGGGATGTATTGTTTTGATGGCAATACGCTCCTATACAAAGTATCTAAGAAGTTATTTGCAATGTTGTGTCGCTAATAACTCTTAAATGTGCTTTATTGTGAAGAACTGTCAGTGTAATATAAAACTAAATCCCCCTCATCATTTGTATTCACACTATCCTCCAAATTAAAGTTAAAGTTCCAAGTTAAAATAACAACTAGATTAATGAGTCTTTTTCCTGAGTGAGTCTTCATTTCACTTTTCCACACAGCACTTGAGCACTTGGATGAGAGCCCCAGCTGTGAGCCAGTGCGTTCTCCATGACACATGCACAAGTGGGACTAAACACCTAAATTCCACCCACAACCACATATCAAACAGAGCTGCTAAACTGGGCAGTGCCCGGAGGACTAAAGGGGAGAGTGAGGGGAGAGGGGCCTGGAGGACTAAAGGGGAGAGTGAGGGGTATAAGGAACAGTGTGAACAGGTATCAACACTTCAAACTCCGCCCCTGCAGCCAGGTGTTTGTAATCAGTGTTTTAATCGGTGTTTTTTTTTATTTCATTCACACATGTTTGAGTAACCCCTTATTATTTGTCTGTCTACATCTCCAAAACTCACCTTGTGATATCAGGTAGTGGTAGTTTTCAAGTTAACAGCTCCTTTTACCTTTAGTTCAGTAGAGATTGGAAATTCCAGGGTTGAAATTATCTGAATGATTTTAGTGAAGGTGTATGGAGTTTAAAAACACCGGGGAGCACTTCCTGTATTACCCACTTCCTCTAGTCTCCTCCCTGCTCCAGCCTGTATAGGAAATGAATAGGAGCTGGTCACTCAAGTCACTCATGTCGCTCTTGGTGTGAGCGTGGTGTGTTAAACATGTGTGAATGAAACAAAACAACTCCAGGTATGTTTGTGATGAGGAAACGACATTATAACATAAATTAGAAAACAGCGTAATATAAGCCCTTTAAGGAGGACTAAAGGGGAGAGTGAGGGGAGAGGGGCCTGGAGGACTAAAGGGGAGAGTGAGGGGTATAAGGAACAGTGTGAACAGGTATCAACACTTCAAACTCCGCCCCTGCAGCCAGGTGTTTGTAATCAGAAAAACCTGTCTGTAATCAACGCAGTCTTGTGTGATGTCACCAACTACTGGAAATTGCAGGAACCACTGAAGGCAGCACACACTTGGGTAAATTTGCAGCTTTCTGGTCAAAAACGCCTAAATCTAATTGCCAAGAAATTACTTGGAACAGTAGATAATACTATTCAAACACCATATACACAGTTAGTAGTGGAAAAAAAAACATATTTGAAAAATAATTATTATTGTTTTGAACTGTTCTGTTCTGTTAACTTTCCACTTATCAAACCAATATGAGTAACTTTTATGTGTATTCTTTGCACTGCCTTCTAAAGGAACTTACTATTCAAAGAACTACTGTCCTCCTTTTTAAAAATAGCTCTCTAATCTCTGTAGCAGTCCCAATAAGAAAACCTTGGAAATCCCAAATGATCTTTAGCTGTGTTGAGACAGCAGCTTGATCATGTTATCGTCGCTGGTCTGAGAAAATAAATCAGCAGGACTTGGCGCACTCGTACTGTGAGATCCATCGTAGCAATTAATCATATGAAGTCTGCTTGGAGAGTTTGGTACAAGAATTATTGTTTAAGTTGACACACAAGCAAATAATAAACACTATATTTTCTAACTCACTTTGTTCAATTGTGTACTCGTGTTGAGTGCAAAAAATATATCAAGTCTGTTAAAAATCTGTTAAAGCTCATTCTAGAAGTTGTTTGTGGTGATGTATATCTTTAAATGTAAATTTATTGTAATTCAAAGGTCCTACATTATGCAAAACTGTATTTTGTGAGCTTTTAGCTGTATCAAAAACATACCCGGAGTTGTGTTTTGTTTCATTCATACATGTTTGAGTAACCCCTTATTATTTGTCTGTCTACATCTCCAAAACTCACCTTGTGATATCAGGTAGTGGTAGTTTTCAAGTTAACAGCTCCTTTTACCTTTAGTTCAGTAGAGATTGGAAATTCCAGGGTTGAAATTATCTGAATGATTTTAGTGAAGGTGTATGGAGTTTAAAAACACCGGGGAGCACTTCCTGTATTACCCACTTCCTCTAGTCTCCTCCCTGCTCCAGCCTGTATAGGAAATGAATAGGAGCTGGTCACTCAAGTCACTCATGTCGCTCTTGGTGTGAGCGTGGTGTGTTAAACATGTGTGAATGAAACAAAACAACTCCAGGTATGTTTGTGATGAGGAAACGACATTATAACATAAATTAGAAAACAGCGTAATATAAGCCCTTTAAGAGCAGCTTTGGTTAGCCATTATCCACCAGTCCTGCAGAGATGAAAGATGAAAGCAAGGGGCTCAGTGACACTTGTCTGTTGCAAGCCTGTTTTGTTCTGTGGCTGCCCTGTGTCACTGTGCATGTGGTCAGGAAGTGGCCATCAGATTCAATTAGCAATGTGCTAATGGACCTGCTGGTTTCATGTGGTCAGCCGGTCTGTCTCTGAGGAGGACCCACCCTCAGACTCTCATCATGGTTGTAAACAGTTGTCTTTTGAGGTTTGGGGGTTTTTTTGTGGTGACTAGAAACAGTTTCAAAATAAGCATGAGCACATAGACTAGTACACGCCCATGGACCACTATGGAACCTACTTGGACGACTGAGGGATTACACAGATAAGCCCACATGGGAATATAAAAGAAAGCTCTATGATTTAATGTTGAAAATC
>KN486825.1:14780-29171 GCA_000787095.1 Periophthalmodon schlosseri | reverse complement strand
TTTTTTTTTTAATCAATATCGCCCAGCCCTAAAAGTAAGTATTTGTATGGCTTAAAAAAAAAAAAAAAAAGAGGAAGATATTTGAATTTGTACATTTTAGACAGTAAAGACTGTTTGAAATTCAAGCCGTATGATGACAAAGATAGCCACGTTACATACTTTATGGACAATATGTGATTCATTTTTAGTAGAGATGTCAGCTAAGTCGCCTAGAATTGAAAGCAGACCTATTATGCAAAATTGACTTCTAACCATCTTATAGTTGTTTTCTCTTCTCATTTACCCTCTCGAAGTTGTATTTGGAGTGATTTGTGCATGTTTGAGAAATCTTTAATCGCTTATTTTTAAGAGACCATATTGCCGATCAATCTCTGTTTTGACCTCCACCGGCATACACCCACTGTGACGTACTTACTTCATTCTCCATTTTATTTTCTTACATTCTCCAATTTTATTTTCTTAATCAGTGATACGCGTAGGATTTGGCAGCGTTACGTAGTCATTTTGGTACAAATGGAAAAAAAAAAAAAACGCTGCTCGCTAGTGTGATCTGCAGCTATCCATAAGAGGGGACTACACGGCTCTTTGTTATGATGACATTTACAGTGAGGTCAGCTCCCAAGTCGTTTTAATATCGCAATTTAAAATGTGCAAATTATAACATAATGATCCACGGGTGTCATAGATTATAACTATATAGCAGACACAAACACAATAGTTCTTCTTGAAGTTTTACAGTGTCGTTTTGGGCCTCACTACTTGAGCCTCAACCAAGACATTTATATTTACAGGAACATCATCTGAATTTTGTTACTGAGATCATAAGAAATATATAAAGGTCTAATCCATAATTTTTAGATGTTTTGTGAAACACGGGATGCTCAAACGTAGTGTTATGTAATGTTTATATCTATAAGAGCCTGAACCTTCTGTCTGAGGCTAAGGCCAGTGCATTAAATCACTGTCCACTTTAAATTCCCCCCTTAAGTGTGACCTTTAGTAGATGAACTTGTAATCAAGGCTCTGATATGTGAAGGTCCCTGTACTGTTTGTGTTGCCTGGCCTTGCTGTTGTCCGTAGAGTTTATCAGCCCTCACGCTGTTTCCCTTTCCTCGCACTTATCTCTCCTGTGGCTCTTTACAATGTCTCGGCCGATCGAAATATCTGAAAATAAACTTTGGCTTGAGAGGCTGCAAGGTCTGGCGAAGGATTTATTCATCAAGTGTTTAAAAGCAGGGACAGACTGCAGGGCTATTTGTGGGGTGTTTGTCAAGCTGTCTAAACAAGGCCGATTATCAAATTTAGTTGAATCAATTGCTACGTTCAATAGTTTTGTCAATAGCTCATGAGGGCTGGCCAAAAATAAAAGCATGACTTGACCAAAATATCATATCCATGGGTTTCAGAGTGGTGATAAATTAGCAGTTGTCATAATAAACTATTTAAGAAAAACGTTAAAATGGTGCCAAAAAGATGTAATATTTTGTTCTAAATTGTTAAATGCTATGGCAACAGTCCTCATATTTCATCATACTGAGATCTATGGATAAACAGGAAGTTGTAACCTATCAATATATACCTATACTATACTCAAACTACAGATTTTTTTAGTTCAGGGATGCTGTCCATTTGTTGACATTTCAGTCTCTTGCATTTCTGGACCATGCCACCAATTAGACAGACCCACTTATTTGAGCTTTGATTATTGTGTGTCCCAATTTTTTTCCACGTCACTAACTACATTTTTGGAAGCAACTTATTAGCATTACTGTTTTATTCATTTGTTACCTCTTGACCTATAAACCCAGACCACAGCCCACATTTGACTTCCCTATCAAATTCCATAGTAGGTATAGAGGGTTGTCCACAGACAGTATGTGGCAGTACTCGCCGGCTCCCCCCGAGGGCCGTCGACAGAAGCTTGAATTTTAATGACTTCACTCATCTGGGCTCTTCTGTTCTTCTGCACGCTTTGATAGACTTTCCATTAGCACATGACTGAACACAGTGTACAGTGCCCACGTTCTGTACTGCAGGGGCTATACAACAGAAGTGTGTGGGTGATTGTAGCTAGAACATTATAAAGTAACACAGGTAGTAGAGGGATTTTCTGTACAGCTGGTTAGGTGATGTCCAGTGTCTCCTATTAATAGAGGAGACTAGGTAGCCCCCCAAAGTCTAATACAAATGATACTTTATGCTTTTAGTAGGTTTGTCATACTAAAACTGAAACTAGACACTCATCTGAGCACATACCTATTCTAAAAAAAAATCCCATTCACAGTTTTTTTTAACAGTTTTAGAATAGTCTTGAGCTTTAACAGAACTAGTATAAGACCACATGGTAACATAAAGAAAGTACTATTTTGCACCGGCATCGAGCCTATTCCTTAGTATCGAAATCGACTTTGAAATTTTAGTATTATGATGACACCAGCTTGTAGTATTGTCACATAAAGAAGTGACTGTGTTTAATTTCTAATCGGGGCTTTTCTGAGCAGTAAAAGCACTAAGTGACATATACTCCGAAAATGGTCTGATCCAATTAAAACATGGATTGCTTGTTCCACTGTAGTCTGTCTGGAAATCCAGTGTTTCCCACAGGTTTACTTTGTCCAACTAACTCAGACTTAGTAACAACACCAGTAACAATACCTCTCCATTGTCTTATTGTGTCCGTGCATGTTTTTGGTGAGCTCCATGTCTGATAGTCTTGTCACTATTTGTATATGCAGCGGGATGTATCCAACCATCGCAAGCCTTGGGGATTTAAAGTAGCTAATTATGATGTATGTTGACTGGTTGCCATAGTAACACTGGTTGGTTTGGCGTTTTGGGGGAGAGGGGCTGCACTAATTCACGCACAGAGCCATGGGGGTCCTTATCTGCTGTGGCCTTGAGGCATATGGCACGTGTAGATATGCAGCTGATGGAGCGTTGGTATTCTCCTGAGCTGCAAACGGTTGGGTTTTATTGTCCAGCCGGTGCAGTGGTTCACTGAGCTTTTCTTTGTTCAAGATATCCAAAAAGACATCCAAAATGTCTGACTCAAGTTTGCTAAATCAACTCAGTTAATGTTCAGTTAATGAAAGCTAGAGCAATATTTTCTGGTGCTGGTGAATATTTATCATGTGTACATTTTCTTTACATCAAGTTAAAATGGTCTGATATTTGTTTATTTCAGCCGATACAATTTGCGATATCTGCTTTGCTGTCGTGGCTAATAACCAGTATTTGCCAATTGAATTTTTAGGACAAACACTGAATGACACATAGACGCAGAGACAAGGGCAGCTCAGAAATATATATCAACAATAGATGTATAAAAATCTGGTATTGGCAAATGTACTATTACAAATGTTTAAGTAAATTCAAATGACAGTAAATAAAGGGTCTAAAATGGATTGGAAACCTGGATTAGCCCTTGTGACAGATGTGGATGTGAGATTATTTAGCCTTTAAATTGCTGAAGTGTGTCCATTAAAGTGTAAATCCAGAGCCTGGTGTACTTCCTCTTCCTCTCTCCAACATGTGTGAGTCCTGCTGCTGAGTGACCTTTAAAGTGCGCTCTGCTGACTTCCTGTCCCGCAGCTTGGCTTAGTTTGCTGAATACAAGAATCCTATTATCATCTTGATCAAGGCTGGAGCTGGAAACAGGAGACAAAGGCCAGAACTGAACGCAAAGGCTAAAGACCCTCTGTACTGCAGCTGCACTCGGGTTTAGTTATCACATTATTTTGCATCACTGTAATGTCAAGGCCAGTGTGGGATCATACTGGTGTGTGCTATAGTGGAAGGCACGCACGTACCATTAGAAGCTTCAGAGGAAAAAATATAACTGTAAGTTAAGAAGAAACAGTGCAGAAATATCTCCTTATCTAGTTAATTGAGATTTTACAGTGTTTATTTTATTTTTTATTTTCAATTAACTGTTTTTGTTGCTGATTTGTTATTCTCTATATTGTAATCTACATCTTCAAAATGTTAATTTTAATTTATGTTAAAGCCCCACTGCACTGCCACTCTTTAGCCAAATAATTGACTAAAATAAAAGCATGTTTCTGAAAAACATAGAAAAACAGGCGTTCTTACTGCAAGAAGGATTGCATCTCCGCAAACCTGACTCTTATTTGGCCTAGAGGAGGGCCTCCTTCTGCTTGTCTCCATGGAAATGTTGTTCCTTTGGCTATAATCTTCCAGAGTATCGTATAAATGTACTTGCTTTCATGGAGAAAGTTTCAAAGTGTGGGTTTAACCTTCTATTTCCATGTAATCATTCAGATGATGTGCCACCAAAACTTACGTGTTGTTATACAACATAAGGTCTTCTCTAAAACATCACAATTCACTCTTTACTTCCATATTATAGTCTGTATTACCTCAGTCCAAGTCTCCTGTGTAAACATCTGCTGGTGGGTGCCTGTGCCCTGGTCCCTGGCTCACATAATGTGTGGATGTGAAGCAGGTGGACATGTCTCCATATTGATCTGTACTAAGCTGCATTGATCACAGCTCACAGGTCCTCAGGAGAACTGAGCACTCACGGGAAGGCTCTGTCACTGCACATTCTGCTCAGACAGAACCCATTAGATTTTCAAATGAGTTGAACTGAAATGCTCTCGACAACGTAAAAGCATGGATCTGAAAAGGTGTGCTTTCAAATGGGACAGAACACCACAATCGTTACTTAACTGAAATGTTCCTGACACTTGCAGTTCTTTGTGTAGTATTTCTGACAGACCTTTTAAAATAGAGTGAAGTGGAAAAAGTCCATAAAAAGCAAACTGTTTTGTTTTGTTTTTAATCCTTACTTTTAACTTAAGCTATGATCTAAAAGAGTAATTGGAGTTAGGTACAACTTTGGTTCAGGGTTAACCAATCAGTTAATTTATTAAGATGTTGATGACCCAGAATGTCCCATGTTTAAACTTTTATTAGTTCTATATTTACCTGAAGAATAATTATTAATATTATTATTAAATTTTTCAAATACTTAAATCCAAAATATAGGTATCACAACAGAAATAGCTGGATTGGTGCATCTATACTTCTACCACATCCTCCATGTTGTGGTCCCTATGATTTGCTTCTGTCTAACTCATTAATTACCCCTCTACAAAACACCTGACCTTTGTCCCTATTGTCCCTGTAGTACTGTGCCGTGTCCGAGCTGCCCACACACTTGAACAAAGAGAATCCCCCTCTGAGCTGTAAAGATAGACCCTCATAATAACGAACGCTCTAATTTCCCCTGCGTCGCTGCAGATTGATGATGGCAGCACGGGGACATGTTAAAACAGAGTACACAGCGTTGTACAATGGAGCCGTCATAGTGTTGAGCAGGTGATGTAGAGGCTGTCAGACACTCAGGGGTCCACAGCGCTACAAGCTGTTTTTCTCTTCGAGGTGACAAGAAAAGTTAGGACAAAACTTGACTTTGATTAATCGGTGACTCTTGTGGAAAATATTGACTATAATAATCCTTTTCCGGAGCCTTGGTGAGTTATGACCAATGACCATAAATAAACCCATCTAACTGATTAGACCAGAGAATACAGCAGCATTTGTTTTAACATAATCTAAAACAAGAAAGCTGTTAGCATTCCAGAATTTTCTAAGAAAACAAATAGACACAAGGCACAAGATGTAAGATGGCAATTGAGCAGGTGATGTAGAGGCTGTCAGACACTCAGGATTCCACAAGGCTACAACCTGTTTTTCTCTTTTGGAAGAAAAGTGAGGACAAGTTAGGACACAACTGAGTCACTGGCTAAACAACTAATGGATTACAGGATTAGAGTAGAGGGGGGCGACAGTAGCTCAGTTTGTAAAGGGTTTGTCCACTGATCCTAAAGTTGGCGATTCGAATCCTCTCGATATAGACATCATTGGTTGGGAGGTCAGATCCACTGACTCACAGGTTGGTGGTGCGATTCCAGCTCCCACAGATGAATGCTGTCGTGTCCATGGGCGAGACACTTAACCCATCTCACCCCCAGTGTCTACATAGGTTGGTGTATGAATGTGTGTGTGAATGGGTGAGTGGTTCCTTGATGTAAAGCTCTGTGAATGCCTTGAAGATGCAAAAGCGCAATATAAAAATGTGACCATTTACCAGTGGCACATATTGTTAGGTATTGTTAATGCAGCTAGGCTAGGTTATACAACATATTTTGAACTTTTCTCATGTCATCAACACTCTTCACTTGCTTTCCTTTCACATCCTCAGAGAATCTGATCTGATGCCTGTAACCCAGCTGACAGTATAAGGAAAAGCCTGTCATCTCCACAGTACAGTAGACAGCTGAATAATAAACAAGTACAGACATGTTCTGTGCTTTAATTATGTCCCAGAAGAAAGCTGGAAGTACATAACAGCCTTGGCTCACATAATGTTACTATGTTGTCTGGGTCTCTGTATGTAACTCTGGATAGTGTAAATGTACAGAGCTGTTTCTTTAAATGCCAGTGTTTGCGGCTGCAGGGTGTGATGTAATCCCCCTCCTCCAAAAAAGAAACAAGAAATGTGCTGAGCAAGGCCACGCAAGTCCCTGGCTGAATCCACAAACTGTAGCAACAACTTGAAACTGTGGAATTGCCAAAAGCTAAAAGCAAAGAATAGGTCTTGAATGTTCCTTTTTAAATGTGTTGTATTTTGACTACTGCAGTTGAGAGTTGCTGTTGAAATAGTTGCCTGGTAAGTCCAATATGATGTCTGTATTTTGCCATATGAGTCTGGTCACCAGTCCCTCCGTCGCGCCTCGAGCCAAAGTCTGGGCACTAAACATTCTGTATTACAGCTGACACATTCATGATATTGACAATAGATTTTAAACATATTTAATTCAACAAAACAGAACGTAAAACGGTAAGGAACACAAAACAAACTTGCAAGAGCAAACGCCAAAAAACGTTCAGTCGCTACTTGAAAAAAAAAACATGCATTGCCCCTCTACTGACATAAGACATGAGGAGTGGATGCAAAACATATAGTTATGACTTCAGTGCCTGAAATAAGCAGTCTTATTTTGATGGGTTTCTGACATCACAACATTCTATAGGTCAATCATATTTAATACAGATGGGGACCACTAAAATTAGTATTATTAAAATGTATATTTTTAATATAGACAGCTTTAGGGTCTAGTCCCTTGTAGATTTATCAAGTTCAACATTTGTGAATTTACCTTTGGGATATCCACCCCCTATATATTTATATAGTGTAAGTAGTAAATATATTTGTTTGCCGTATGGCCTTGTCACACTTGAGCATCTCCATTGGGAATCTATTCTACTTGAACACTGGCATTGACTCACCCAGCGCTGAGTCATCTCTCTGGAGGTCAGCCGTGGTTTATGTGCTGAGTCGCTGCTGTCACTGTTGTTTTGTCTAATCCTGTTTGTCACTACTGGTCCATTTTTTAAACACGGGTTCAAAGGTGAAAATATAACTGATTTAAAAAAACGTGACCTGCGTACTAATACTTGTACTGTTAACTGTAGCATGTGAATGTTGGCATTTCTTCTTTGTCAGTGAAGTGTTGAGGTGATGGATGTCCCTGTCTGTCTATATATGTGAGTAGTCTGATGTATTACACGCATCACTGGGAAAGGTCTAGTCTGCTATTAGATGATTCAGAGAGCGCTGTGTACACAATCGTTCAGGTGAGGCTACAGACCATTGTACGCAGTCTGGCCCTGCTCCACGTGGATGCACAAAGCAGCACAGTTAAACAGCTGCAGAGGCAGAGTGTGTGTGATGTTGACGAGCAGGGGCGGCACCCAGGGCGGCTTCATGCCCCCCTAATGCACATTCATCCACTAGTGTCACAATACTAACATTTCAAACGCTATTTTAACACTAAGGAATGTGATACTACTGAGTTTATACAAGCTGCTGAGTTTGATGCCACAATAATAAAAAACACTATTTTTTAAAAGAAGATTTTATGACATTTTCAACACAATGTAATTGTTTCTTTGATACTGCCATGTTGTCTTATACTAGTCCTGATCTAGATACAGGGATGACAGTAGTTCAGTTGGTAGAATGTTTGTCCACTGATCCAAAGGTTGGCGGTTCGAATCCTGTTCTCGACATAAACATCATTAGTTGAGCGGTCAGATCCACTGACTCACAGGTTGGTGGTGCGATTTCAGCTCTCACAGATGAATGCTATTGTTGTGTCCTTGGGCGAGACACTTAACCCATCTCACCCCCCTGTATCTGTGTTCACTGGTGTATGAATGTGTGTGTGAATGGGTGAGTGGTTCCTTGATAAAAGGAAAGCGCTTTGAGTGCTTTGAAGGTGAAAAAGCTCTATATAAAAATGTGACCATTTACTCTTTACTATATAGATCAAGACCATTCTAAAGCTATTAAGGAAAGGTCAAATTCTGTCCCATTTATGTGATTTTTAGTATTGATAAGTATCCTGGTAGCAATTTAGTTTTTTTTTCCTCACTCTACCTCCAACTAGGCTCTAAATATAACCCACATGTTAAAGAAATATCCTTGAATAGAGGTTACATAGGGCCCATTTGACAAATTATCAAAGAAATATTTTGAAAATGTGCATCATCATTAAAAATGTTCAGAGTGGTTTAACCATTGTTTACTTTCTCAGTGTACATTCATTAGATTTTCTGAACAAACCTGTGCCATCCAAAATGCCCTGTATACTGAATGAACCATGTATAAGTCCACTAATCTTACAATTTCTGCCTTGCCCCACTACTACCAGCATGAATCTTTGTAATAATGATGCAACAATCTTATAAGCGGTGAAATAGTGTGTAAAGGGAATCATTGGCTCAAAAACTCTTGGATACAGCCTGACATTAGTAGTCCAACCATGTTCACTCACTTCAAAAAATGCATGCGTGTTGTCCACTATAATAATTGAAAAACATAATCAAAAGATAAACGATTTGTATGAAGAGGTCTATCATTACAGCCTCCTAGAACTAAGACTGGGCGATATTCCAAAAAAATGTGTATCATGGTTTTGATTTTATCACAATTCATGTAAACTTAGTATCTTTATATTGTCTTTCAGAGGTAACTAGAGTCATCTGGTTCTGAGAGTTCACAGTTCATTTCTATTGGTTAAATCTGTGAGTATTGCTGAGGAGGTGTGCATGGGATAAACGTGCTCTGTTTGAGCATAGAGCTGCAGTCAAGAGGGAGTTTGTGAGTTACGATATGGCGATTTTATTAAAATTGTAGATCGCCGTAGGAATGAGATCACAGTCCGTTTTTTATCACTATATGGCTCAGCCTGAACTACTAAGATACATCTCAATCAAATATTTGACTATACTAGGGATGGGACAATAAACATAATATCGTTTATTGTGATAAAAAAGTAGAAAATAATCGATTGTTGGACATTTTATATAATCGTGATAATCGACAAAGTTAATCACCATTACATCACCAGAATGTGCAGAAAAAAACTACTTCTCCCTGATGATCTCTTCTAGATCATTGCTCTTTTCACTTAAGACAAACTACAATACTATAATAGCTGTTTAAATGTGGAACTCATTCATAACATTAAAGTGATAGTTATTCATTCAAGTGTCTGGGGTTGGGGAAGTCTGAGAGTCCCTGCTTAGACTGCTGCCTCCTGACCCGACCCATGGATAAGCAGAAGAAAATGGATAGATGGAATTATTCATATCCATAACATTTTTAAACTGTCAGCAACTTTAATCGTTATCTTGATATAATCATTAATCGCAATTATTTTGGTCATGACACCAAATTTCAATATCGTCCCATACCTACACTATACACAGCAAATTACAAAGGCTGCAGTTTTTAGGTAATAAAATGTCCCGTCAATCATTTTTTTCTCAAACTGCTGACTTAGTTTGTGTGTCTGCTGCAGATTTAAAGACTTGTCAAACAGACCTGGGTTTGTGTGTTTATTTACGCTCTTTGAAAGCTTTTCCAGGTTTTGCTTCCTTATTAGGTTCAGCCACATTGATCTCACTCCAGCACTAACTGCAGCCGTGTCTGGGCACATATATTGTCAGCAACAGTGAAAAGTGTTTCTTTGACCACTTATTTGAAACCCTACAAGATCAGATTTTAATAACACTTGAGTTGCCATATATTTATATGGCAAGAATAGTGTATATGCAATGTCTTTAATTTACTTCATTTTGTGTGTTTGTTTAAGAAACCCATTATTACTTTTTTGCTACAGTCTACCTTTTGGCAGCTTTTTGATAATATTATATCAACTGTCATGTGTTGAAAATTGAAAATCACTATTGTCTAAGAAAAAGTACTGTTTTTTCATTCTAGTATCCAAATAGGTTAGAATTATGTACTGAGCTTTTTCCTTCATATCAAAATCGAATGCCCTCTTAGCAGGGTTGGAATGTAACAAATAAAAGTAAGTAAAAACATAGGTATCTCTACTGTACTTAAGTATATTTTAAAGTGGATACTTTTTACTTTTACTTCACTATATTTGAGAGAACGTATCTCTGCTTTCTGCTTCTGTACACTACAGTGCACTGCATTTTTTGAATAGCGTGGGACTAATTTGACTGTTGTTCTGTTGGTAAAACACAGGAAACATATTTAGAGGTGATATGTAACAACCCTCCCCCCCCTACAAGAAAGTGACCCAAAGAGGGCCCTTGACAAAATTCAACAAGTGCTCACATTTAGCAAAGTGAAGTGAGGGAGGAAAAGCCCTGAGTGTCCTTAGTTTGTAGCTTTAGTTTTCTTGATTTACTTTTACTTTTCGTACTTCACACACTCCACTGGCCCTGGGACGTGGGGTCTTCCTGTGCAAACATGACTGGGTCAGCATCATCAGCAGAGGCTTGGAGCAGGTGGGACCAACTGAACAGAAGCAGGAAGGCAGCGGGACAGCAGCCTCAGTTATAGTTTTAACTCCACGTTCACCATTGTAAATAGAACCAGCAGAAGAGCACCATCTATCAAAATCTATCACCAACTCACGCATAAACTCCAAGTGAGACTTATCTCCACATTTAGCACTACGGAAACTCTGCCTATAGGCCTCAGGAACAAGTTCATAAGCTTTAAGAACTGCAGCTTTACCCTTCAAGTACCTGTGCACTGTCGGCACTACTCAAAGCTGAAAACACTTGTTGTGCTTTACCAGTCAAAACGCACTGTAACATTAACACGCACGTCACATCAGACCAACCACGAGACCCTGCTAGATGCTCAAACAGTGAGAAAAACATCTCTGGCTCCTTCTCATTGAACCTAGGAACAAGCTTTAAGTCACCAAGTTCATCCTTTGCTCCACGCGTCCCCACAGGCTGCTCACCTTGACTTGAATCTCCATCAAGTTTGCCTTGCCTAATTAACTCAAGTTTTTGTCTCTCAACATCATGTTCAGCCATTTCCACATCCTGCCTCATTTTTTCATGCTCTTGCTCATGTTCTTGCAAAAGCAACTCTTAAACCAGTGGCACTCTGCAGTAACAGGGAGGCCACACCAACAGGCTGCACATCAGACTTCCAAACACCCATCAACAATTTAGCTTTTAAGTTATCTTTAACAGTTTCCTTAATGTTTTTCTTATCTACAATATCAGGTTGATAGGTTGACAGGTTTTTATACGCCGTGTCATGCGTGGGTGGAGCAGGCAGGCAGGGCCACAGCGGTGAGTGCAGGTGCAGCAGAGCAGGCACAAGGCAACAAGCCCTTCCCTAGGACTCATACAGGCCTGGCCCGTGACAGAGGATATAGAGGGTTTTGATGGAACATAGATTTGGTTATGGGCTCTTTTTTGAGGTGACATGTGCCATTTGTTCTCTCATCTCTCCCCATGGAAAGAGATATTTCAGGAAATAGTTAAATATTTTGCTACTGTACAAATTGACATAGAAATTGGCTATAAAAGTTTTGGTGAATTAGAAAACGTACAATATTTCATAAAGAGTTGTGCAAAGTGGCATAGAGTTAGTTACTTAGTAGTTTCAAAGTACTATAGTGAAAAAGTCTTTGTAAAGTCTTTGTAATCACTCATTCGTCAATGGTAGGAAAGGTTTCAATGTGAACCATGTTTTTGAAATTGAGACGTGCCATCTGAAAAAGAAAATGCAAATATATTTAACGTTACTGTTTATTTTAAAATAGAGGTGGGAGATAAATCGAAAAAAATTGACAATATTGCAGTTGTTGATTGGGAATTATGCAAAATTATAATATCTCCTATAGTTATTTTTTTTAAATGACAGCAAAAAGATCTGATTCAAAATAAAACACAAATGTCTCATGTAATCTTCCAAACAAGGGTGTAATGTGATATGTTACTAATTTTATGGTCCATTCACATTTTGTGCCATTTCGGTCCTGACCTCAACTAAAACGACATTTACAGGCACATTTTAACATATTACAGATTCATTGCTAAAATATAATCTCCATATTGTTATAAAGATAATGCAGAAAAAGTTGGATTTGGTGCATGTACGCTCGCCAATACACAGCCTTGTCTTGTCAGCAGTGCAGTTTTGTGTAGATGTGAGCATGTGACATACTTTGGCTGTTTGTTTTCCTTCCAGCGATGTCCCTGTCTGAGCGCTTATTGATTTCTTAACAGGATCTCCCTCATCTCTGAGCCAATCCTTTTACTTGATGTCATGAGTGGTGTAATCTTGTCATATAGAGCCGCTCTCATGTTATAAAGTGTAAGTGGTAAATATATGACTGTTGGAGTGTAATAATAGGTTAGGCTTTATAAAAACATTGTAGTGTGCTCTCAGAGTTTGCAGCATTGATTTTGCTGGTTGTCACGTTGGTGGATTGTCAGGCGCATTAGTGCAGTGTGGCAGCCTACATTTGGTCTTGTCAGGGCTGTGCTGATAAACGCTTGCACGTGTCCTCTGTCGATTCTTTAGAGCCTCCCTTAGAGCTACAAGTCAGGGGGAAAAAATGGTATCATGCTTTTTGCTCTGATAGTGATCAATCTCGATTTTTGGTTTGATTTCGTTTTTTCGTTTCAAAATAAAAATAGTTTTTAGTATTGATTTCATGAACACAAACACGGCTTTTAATCATTGCCATTTAACACAAAAAAATAGCCCCCAAAAGTCAAAGTCTGAACTCTGCTCGCATGCTTTTACTGACAGGATTGGGTCTCCATTAATAGACCTAAGATGATCATTGGCGGATAAAAATGACAGAATCTCGATTAAAATTTAATTAACTGGCCAATCCTGAGCTACAGTCGTTGTCCCAAAAACAACCCCCAACAGACCAGCTTGTGTTTAGGAACGATGTGAATTTAAGAAGAAAAAATAATAGCTCCTGTGTTCCTCTATCTGAGCGGCCACATGCACTGTGCCACATTTCAAAGACTCCCTGTCCTCATAGACTGTTTTGCATGACCAATACTGAATATTTAAACAGCTACTTAGTATGTGTAGTCTACATAGAGCTTCATGTGTCATAGTATATCACAAGATCATGAGTACTCAAGTATTCTAGAAAACAAGTAGAACTATAAAACTATAAAAAGCCTTTATCTGGAACAATGAGAACCTCCGCAGTAAAAAAAATAAGTCATTTTTCATATTTGTTACCATAGGTTTGTGGTAAACATTTTCAATAATGAATAAATTGTGGATATGTATCTACCTAAAAATGACCTGTTTTAAAGATGTCCAGCATGGATTTTTTTTCTATTTCTATTTCTATATTATTCTGTCTAATATTTGCCAATACCAATTTTTTACAATTTTACAATCCATAGAAAGTCCAACAAATTACATAGTTATAATAAACCTTTGTACTTTTGTAAACATAACATTTACTTTTGAAAAAAAAAAGTGACATTATTGTGTAAACCTATAGTCATATTTTAAGATAAGATTAAGATTAAGATTGCTATTCATGTTTAGTCTTTAGTCTTACAAAGGACAGACAAACTTGGACAGACACATTGTCACAGAAAATATTAATGCCAAATATCTTCTAAATGTTCAGTATTGGACTGATATCTAGGAAAACCCTTCGATATCACAGATACTGATAGTGTAACCGATATATCGCCCAGCCCTAAGCTGTATTTCTTGTGCAGGAAGAAAGCGTTTGTATGATGGTTCACAAGGCAGTAAACATTCTGTGACATAAACTGGTGCTTGCAGTCCAATGGAATGACAGATCCTGATGGCTTCAGTCTCAGTGATTGCAGAACACAAACGTTTTTCTCCTTCTCTTTGTTCTGCTGCTCAGTAGACTGTGTCATATATCTCCAAATGATGTGTTTGTGTTGAGAGACCAAGGAGCAGCTGCCATCCACACGAGGGACTCATCTTCACAATAGTGCTCTTCTTACGCACACACATGCACACACATGCACACACACACACACACACACACACAC
>KN486825.1:0-14651 GCA_000787095.1 Periophthalmodon schlosseri | reverse complement strand
ACACACACGTACACACACACGTACACACACACACACGTACGTACACACACACATACACACATACACACACACTCGTACACACACGTACACACACACATGCACATATACAGACACACACACACACTCTGTATTTGTGTCTGCCCTGCTTTAATAAACCTAATCTCTAACATAATGAGGAGAAATGATGACCACTCAGACAGATTCATTTAGCGCTGAATGGCTGCTGTGACACAAATTAAAGTGTTAACAGACAAAGACAACACTTAAGATACAAATGCATGAGAGGATAAATCACAACATAAAGAAATATTGTGTAAGTCTGACACATGCACACTGGTGCACTGGAGGGCGATGAGAGGAGCCCATAATAGTTGTTTTAAATGTATTACGCACAACTTCAAACAGTAAAAATGATATTTTTATGATAATGGTAAAATCCAAATATTTCTACACTTGGAGTTAATAGATTAGGTGATATTTGTATTGTGCTGTGCCACTGCCACAAAGCTCCTGGAACTTATTGAAATGATCATACAGTAATGTAGACTACATTTATGTGCCATTAACAGTGCTGAAAAAACTTACCTAGGGAAAAATGGAAATAATTATAACGGCCTTCATTCAATCATAAATTCAATATATTCAATATATTCAATACACATTGGGTTAGTGCAGCTCAAGTAGTCTCTGAAACACCAAAATGGACATGGACCAATATTATTATGTCTTGTGTGGACCATATTCTCATTTGCTGTGGGACTCTGGAACAGAAGTTGTCCTGGGGATAGACTGGGTTTAAATGGAACAGATGGGAGAAAGCAAAAACAAAATCAAATGCCATGCACAGGTACATATGGGACAACAGATTTATTTCCAGGATGAGACAGTTGTTACATACCTTATTTCAGTGGTACAACCTCCTTCACAGCAGCAGCATCCATGCGTACCGTCAGTAGCCCTAGCGCATGGGTGGCTAATCTGCTAAACTCAGTCGTCCCATTTGTCAGCCATTAGCCCAATACGTACAAATCTAACATATGGCAGCAGTGGCTCTATGAGGTCTGTACACAGCATCAAAACAGATGGAGGTAGCGTTTTGGTGTTGATTGACAGGTAGGTGGTCCGGTCACCGGGGGTTACGGTGTTTTACTGATATGGATGGACTGGTAAAAACATTAGCGTGATGGCGCGTGTCGTCCCAGTGGGGAATTGGCCTGACTTGTGCGGTTATTTTTCTATTAGTTCTCATTAGGGCTGTCATGTTGTATCACACACATAAGGCAGTGTGGGAGAGGTGATGTGGGCCATTACTCTCCTGCACCGTGCTGTTTACGGAACATTGACAGTGCTTTGGTACAGTTGGCAGTTTTATTAGTAGTTGGTGGTGTAAATATCATTTGGTGATGCTCATTTTTAACTTGTAAGAGACCCTGCAATGATTAAGATATGATGCTCAGACCTGAAATGACACCTCATTGTCAAGGTATGATGGTGATTCTGACCTGCAAAAAAAGACATAGGAAAATAGTTGCACAAATAGAGCTGGACGATGTGGCAAGAAAAAAACAACTACCTTTTTGTCAATATCATATTTCATGGATACATACTGCTACTAATAATTATAATAATAATGCTACTACTACTATTACTACTACTACTACTACTACTACTACAACTACTACTAATATTATTATTATTATTATTATTATTAACACACACTTAAAATCAGAGCCCTTTAACACAAAACATAGTCAGATTTATTTCTCCAAAGTCCTACTCCAAACCACATGCTTTTACTGATGATTGACTATTAGAAATGACTGAATCTCAGTCTCAATTGAAATACACTTAATTGCACAGCCTTACTTCCAAACCACCCAACATTTATGAAGACTGGGGCACTGATCAGTAGTGGTTGCATAACTTTGGTCTGCTAAAATACTCCAATTTTATATTCTACAGAATAAACAAATTTCCAACGTAAAGTACACTGACATGCAGCAATAATACACTATACAAAATACTTGCTCCTATTCAATGTTTCATCTATAGCACAGCGTTTATTATTCATTGTTTATTGTTCCTAATCTAATGCTGATCCCATAACCTGACAGTTTTGGATCTGTTTTTGTCTAGCACATGATCTCTAACGGCACAACACATTTTTCTGCATTGAACTCCGACGCCAGCGTTTTCTTTCTCACAATGCTTTTTTGTCTTCTGTATCTTCCAGACTTTAACTACAACACAGATGGCTACGAGGGAGATGGCGCCGAGGATGGTAAATCTCAGGATGGTTCAGAGCCGCTGCGCTTCATCGACGAGTCTCCCACCATGTCCCCCCAGCTCTGTGCACCCTTGGGCCCCAACGGAGAGGCTGTGTCCCCTACCCCGCCAGAGGGCCTGCTGCCTGGGGTAAGAGACACCCACAAACATGAGCAGAATGAGAATATATATTACCTTATTGTTCAATAAATAATAGCTGGAACAGTATATTTTTGTTGCAGCTCATGCCTTTTAATCAGGGCTGAATGATTTGGGAAAAATATTGAATTACTTGATTTTTCTGACAAGCATTGCAATTACGATGATCACGATGATTTGTGATTTATGTTTTGATTCAAAGATCACATTTTCAACACGTCTTGAAGTATTGACGAAAAAGACGGTCATATGAACAGGCAAACTAATACAAGAATCACATTTCAGAATATGTTTGCACAGATCTTGTTTGTGGAGAAAATAATGGTACTAGCCCTACTTTTAATGATACTGTGTGTTTACTGTGATTATTATTGTGTCTGTGGCTTAAAGTAGTTTCAATATTATCATTTATCGCAATATTTCCCTGTAGCAATATTATATCGTGCTGCAAAATGTGTTGTTGTGACAGCCCTAGATACAGGCCAGAGCAGCCCATCAGGTCAGACAGTGGAATAATGAGCCAGATGTAAGGCAGGGAGGAGGGGCATAAATCATACTCTGTCACACTCACGGGTGACAGCTTACAGTGAATGACAAATAGACCTGTGTCATGGACCTAAAAGGTAGTTTTTCACCCAGTAATGTACCAATAGATACCCAGTAAATGTACAAGTGCATTGATGGATTTGATCTGGTTGAATAGGCTTCTTTTTTCAAAATATATCCGCCTACAATAGACAGTCAAACGTGGATAGAAAACATTATGTATCTATTCTGTCTATAACAACTTGCATGTACATTTACACTGACAAAATTATTAAAGGCCTGACTATTCTATTTATTTGTATTGCTCTATGAAATCTGACAATTGTATAGTTAATCGTTTCCGTTCTAAGCTTTGAATGTGGCCTTTGTGTGATTGGCACCCAAGGGAGACACAGCTGGAGTTGGTCTGACTGACTTGACCTGACCTAGAGTCACACACATGCTCCAAAACTAGCAGGCTATAATATAAGAATAATCTTATATTGGTTTTCTTTGTCACCATTACCTAAGGGACATTGTCAGTATATTTGTCAGCAGTGTATTAATTAGTAAGTACAATAGCATAGCCTGAATAGCTTGTTTTGAAGTGCTAATACAACCACTGTCTATGCCAAACTGTCAAATACACTATCATTTTATGCATTGCCAATAGCTGGATCTGTAAAAAAAAAACATGAATGTGGCTCCATCTAGTGGCGATTTTTTGGGAATGGCTAGTTTCAATCATTGGGGATCAGAATAAATTGATTTGCGTAGTACCAAGACCAGTAATAAAACACTATACAAAATACTACAACTTACTCTATTCATTGCTTATGTAATCGCATGTAGTTTATTGTAATAATTCTAATGCTGACCTCATAAACTGACATAACGTCTACAGCGGTTTGTGGAGGCTGTATCCTGATTTTTTTTTTCCACTGCAGCCTCCTCACCGTCCTTTTGTGTGTGCTTGTTTCTGTTATGTTTCCATTGACAACAGCACTTTTTCCTCTGCACACGAGACATTCAATTCACTGTTATATGCACATTTTCAGCATTTTTACAGGTATGACTGAACCAAACCTTACACCTGTATTTATGAGGAATATCCCCATTTTCCTCTTGATTTGATTTGATCTGATTGCCTATCTCTATTCTCTTGCTGTTCTTAAACAGCATTGTAACACTGGAATTTCCCCATTGTGAGACACTCTTTTTTCGCTGGCTGATTCATCAGGCTCTAGTTCATTATATGCTGTTTGATAGTGTCATGCCTAAAAATATTATTTATTAAAGACTGTAAAACAGAATTCACTCATTCATGGTACAAGAATAGCGTTACGTAAAGCATGAGTCATTTCAGTTTTCATTTAACAAAAGAAGATACTTGGCAGTTGTAGATAAAGGTCAGATACTAGATTACAGCTGAATGCTGTGTTCTTTTCCAGCCTATTGAACTATGTGAACCGTAATTACAATTAGCCGCACTAAGCAGTGCTTTAGCCAGCCTCAGCGCACCAGTCTCTCCACAGATCAATAAAGACACAATGGTCAGAGAAAACGAGACAAGGAAAGATGAGGATAATAAAACTCCAAAAGGGGGAGGATCCGAACACTGTATTTTAAAACCAGGAAGTAGTTTTTGCGTAAATATGTGCAACTTTTAAGCCAATGGCCTGTCTATCTATCAAGGAAGTGGCTTGGATATGGTTTGTTGGTAGGGGAGGGGCAGAGCTGGAGAGAGGGCAGACCCTATCGACCGAGGTGGAACACACACGCGCACACATACACACACACAAACACACACAAACCAGGAAGCCGGCAAAAGGGAAGGGGGTGGGGTGATTGTAGGCGGGTCCATTCTGTGTCTGTGTGCTCTCAATGTCCAGGCGTTTTGCTCTGAGAGGGAAAAACATATTGATGTGTCCGGGTAGTCTGCAAAGAAGAAGAAAGGGATAGTGAGAAGAGGGGACAGTGGATTTTAGGAGCCCAACATGGAGGAGGAAGAGGAGGAGGTCCTGGGATACTTGGACAGGGTTTTGGAAGAGGACGAAGAGGTCTTTGAGTGTGAAAATGGGGAGCTGGAGCCCATCACTCCGCTGCATAGACAGTTCAAGGTGAGGCAAGAGGATGCAGGGACAGACTCACATACATACATACATAATACATACACATAGAGTCCATGTAAATGCCATGGTTTAATCTAGCAGTGGTGAGCCGTATTGGAGTGTGCACTGCGACATGTGGCTGTTGGCCATATGTGCGGTGTGTGTGTAACAGTCAATAACGGTTAAGTATAGCCTGAGGACCACATGCTTTCTTTTTGCGCTGTTCTGCTGGTCATGGCAACTTTTTTTCAGTGGAAAGGGTTGTGGAAAAATGTGGATGATTTGGGGAGGATAATAGTTTCTTCAGACTTGGGACACTTTTCAGAGCCAAGAGTTGGTTTGTGTTGTTGTTGTGTAGTCTCTTGAGCATGCTTCAGTCTACAATAACAACAATGTTCATCAGTTGTTACTAAAACCAATCTCTGTAGCACTTTATAATAGCAACACCTTAATTAGGCTTAATAAAGCATGAATAAAGACTTAATTATAATGAGCATATAGTTTATTAAGAATTATTCAGACTTAGTAACTACCTAATTAAAGGGTTAGGGTTTGGATTTAGGATTATGCCAAGTTATAAATTATGCTAAATTAGCTAGTTACTAAAGTGTTACCCCAAGTTCTTATAATAAATTGTGATAGTACAAAATAGAAGCCGTGGGATTATCAAACAAGGCATCTTTTTACCTTTACTTTGCTTTAGTTCAGGAGACATAACAATAAAGGGTCACACTTATATTTTACACTACCAGTTACTATGAAACAACGTGTAATAAAGTGTCATTACAGACAGTAGTAAGTGTAAAGAGTTAGAGGGGTTAGGTTACATTACCCCATTGATGGCGTTCAGATGACATCACAAATTCATATAGGCCAATCTGACTTACTACAGATGGGGGGCAGCTAAAACGATTGTTGTTCAAATGCAGATTTTTGTTGTAATATAGTGCGTTCTTGGGTCTAGTCAATAGTCATTCACATATTTCATATCAAAGTACTGGTACAGTGTAATCAAGGGTAAAAACTGTCTCGTCCCCATCTAGAATAGACCTGTCACGATAACAAATTTTGAAGTTTGATATATTGCTGAAGTAAATATGGACGATAAACAGTAATATTGAAACTACTATCAAACTCATTTTATGCCACTAACACAATAACCCAAGAGCAGTTTTAAACCACAAAAAATATTCTAAATGTGCAATATTGTTAAAAAATCATGAGCTGCAATAAATAAATGGCAGAATGAAACAATTTAGTATCTGGTTTGCATCTGTAATGAGTCATGGAAGTTATTTATTCAACCAAAAAATTACCAAAAAAATCCCAGTTGTGCAACAAAACTGTACACATGATAAATATTGACCCCAAAAATATGTTGTTCCAGGTTTCATATATGGAACGGTAAGTTGACATAGTGATTCTCATGACAAGCCTAAACTAGAATCTGAAAAGCACCAATAAAGTAAACAGCTTAATTATAGATAGTCATGAAATATGTTTAATGTATGTAATGTTTTTAGACATCTCGTCATTCCAGTCTTATGCAGAGGAGCTGGTTGCCACGGAAAACTGCTCTCCACACATCCACATGTATTTCCCATCTTGCCCCTGTTACAGCACACAGTAGCTCTTTGTAGGGCTGAGGGAAAGTATCCTAGTGTCAGAGCGGAAAAAAGGTCTGCGCTCTAGGCCTCGCACTTCTCACACAACTGTGACATGTCACTGCCCGAACACGTCAGCAGCTAGAAGGATTCACTTGCAATACACTAACGTCAGGCATAGCAATGTGACAATGACACATGCTTGTTGGTGGTAGCCTAAAATAATCACAATAATTACTGTATCAAATTATTTCAGTATATGAAAACTGGAACAATATATTTTTGGGCTCAATATTTATGTACTTCTTCTTTGCAATAGTGTGCAGATTTTTTTTAATATGATGAGGTTTGTTCTGTGGAGGGTTGAATAAGTGACTTTTATGGCTAATTATTGATTCATTCGGCCATTTATTTATTGCAGCTCATGCCATTTGAATGATCCTGTATATTTAACAGTGGTTTATCTTTCTGTTTTGTTATTATGTCCGTGGTATGAAGTAGTTTCATTTTTCTCATCTATTGCACTATTTCTCATTTCTCATGCTTTAAAATGTGTTATCAAGACATGGCTACTTGAATTACTGTTTTTCAGATTTATGGCCCAAAAGGTCAATATAAATGTAAAGTGATTTATCTCACTGTTTATGTCAGATGAACTTTACTTTATCCTTTATAAAGTTTGATTTCTCAAAAAGCTGGTCACATACTAGAGTAATGACAATGTAATAGACAATGGGACTTAAAGAAAATGAAGAATTTCACTGTTGTTTGGTCAATATATTGTGAAAACTTGTGAAGTCTGGGTGGTTAAATTACTATTTTTAGTATATACGCACTAATGTCATTCACAAGTGTCAAAAACATGATGTGGTTCTTTCCTAAATGACATCAGTGGCGCAATAGCAATAGGCGCTTCTCTGTAATGAGGTCATAACTGTCATATCTGTGGTATATGAAGTATCAGTGCAAGGATCAGATTGCATGTTAATGTTTAATCTTAGCCGTTTCTTGGTCTGCTCACTGCTCTCCTTAAGCAGATTTGTGACACATGCATGGCCAATACAACAAGTCCTAAAAATGCTACTTACTAGGCCAGTCATGATAATTACTATATAGACTTCAATATATGATAGATGGAACAATATATTTTGGCCTCAGTAATTATCGTCAGTACTTTTCTTTGCAAAAGTGGGGAGATTTTGGTAATATGATAAGGATTGAGCTGTGGAGGGGTAAAGTAGTCCCATTTATGGCTAATTACTGGTACATTCTGCTATTTATTTCTTGCAGCTCATGTCTTTTAATGAAACAGTCTATTTAAAAATGGTTTACTGGGATTATCTTGCGTAATTAAATCTTAATTAGTGGCATAAAGTTGTTTCAATATTATCTTTTTTGTGATATTTCTCTGTAGCAATGTCTCTTGCTTCAAAATGTGTTCTCGGGCAGGTCTACTATTTACAGTTTGTTTTCACTGTTCAATTTGTAATTAGTTTTTACACTTTATTTAGCCTGTGCAAAGAATGTATTCCTTTTACTGGAATATTTTATGCTTGAAGATTTGGGATGTGATGCTGAAGTCCATGTGTATTTTTCCTGGAAGAACTTAGAATAAACTTTCCAATAGGGAAGTGAGCCATTTTAATATATGAGTGTAGTTACCAAAATAAACCCATGTAGGCCTATTTGCCAGAGTTTATCCATACAACTTATTACACATCTGTGATCATATTATTATATAGTAGTTTTCCTGGTCCTCGCTACCCAATGTGAACCTGTGTTTTTCCCTTATTTATCCTTATTATTTCTTCATAAAGAGTGTAGCATTTCTGTGTTTTATTAATGTAATCATGTTATTTAGAAACCTCTGAAGTAGGTACATTTCGTATAATAAGATACACATTTTGGGTTTTTTATATATATATTTTGTTGTTAAGTTGACTTTTGTATGAGATTAATATATTTATGTTGTCTTTCCTACAGGGAGACATTGAGAAGGGGCTGGAGATGAAGAAGCTGGTGCTGTCTGGGTTTTTAGCCAGTGAAGAAATCTACATTAACCAGCTTGAAGCCCTCTTATTGGTAAGTAAAATGTAAACCATTCACTCCGTATCATTGGTGAAACATAACAGAGTAAAAGTAGCAAAGGTAAATTTTAAAGTAGATACTTTTTACTTTTATTTCACTACATTTGAGAGCAGGTATCTGTACTTCACTCCACTCTACTCCACTACATTTTTGAACAGGGCTGAAAAGTAAAAGTATTTTTTATTACTATTTGAGACCTGCTAAAAGGTTGAGGATTTATTTGTATCAACAAAAATGTACAAATAAATCCAGCCAGAAAAAATTTCAGTTGTTTCTGTTGAACCAACGTCAGCACAAATCTGTATCAAAATCACTACATCTGAAGCTTTATTAGACCTCCAAAATCTGCATGAAATACTTTTACGTTTTACTCATTAAGTACATTTTTAAACAGGTACTTTAATACTTTTACTTAAGTAGATTTTTTCATGTGATACTCTTACTTGAGTACTCTTTGCTTCAGTATCCGTACTTTCACTTAAGTAACAAAATGACTTCTTTCACCACTGCTCAATACATGCTATGAGCTCTCACAGCCCTTAAGTGAGCTATCCTCTACCTGTTTGAGCAGTTGGTTATTTTTGTATATTAAAAGTTTGACCACAGTGACTCTAGCTTCCTGGAACATGGCTGAAGATGGTTCCTCTTACTGAGCAGTAGTATGTCATATCCTGTGCAACATGCTGCTCTTTGACCAACCCAGTCTATTGCAGTAATATGTAACATGATCCCTCACTTGCGGCACTTATTGTTGGACAGTACAAAACCTGTGCTAAAATACAAAAGGCCCATGTTGTGGTCTGGCCTGTCACGATAATCAAACCATATCAGTGTATTGTTCTATATATAAAAGCTTATTTTTTTGTAGTATCATAATATTGAGACATTTGAGGGTTGAACAAGTAACTCTTATAGATACTAGTACAAAAGTGTTTGTTCTTCCAGTTATTTATTGCAGCTCATGTTTTTAAACCCTTATCTTAAATTTAGAAAAAAAAAATTGGGACAATTCTCCTGCTTTATGTTATTTGTCAGTGGCATAACGTAGTCTCAATATTGTCATTTACCGTGATGTTATTATGTAGCAGTAGCAGCACTTCAAAATGTGATAATGTGACAGCCCTAGTGGTGGGGGTGAAAAAGTGATGCTCAAATCTCAATTCCTCCTGTGTGACTCCATAAACCATTGGCCAATAAAGAGCTGGTTCCTGTCCGCCCACACTTCCTCCATCAGAATGAAGCTACTCTTCCTGAAATACTCTGGCAAAGCTAATATTTAGTACCTTGTTTGGAGCACATGTAAACAAACATCAAGAAGGCACATGACTAGTGACAAACTAGTGCAAATATGGCTTTCAAACGTAATTGTATGAAACAAGATTGACTCCTAAAACAAACAAAAAAATATGGGAATGTATTTCTCTCAAATCTGCTCCAAACAGAATGCTTTTCAGAATGGACTGGCTGTAGTTATTTCAAAAAAATGCCTGTATAGCTGACCTTTGACCATTTGAAACGATTGGATCTTGATTTGACTTAAAATTAGATTCATTGCGTTATTCTAATTGCTGCCCAGTTCTAGCTTAAAGACAATAGTGCATGAAGGGTGTTTCGCAAGTAATTGAAGTTTAACAGAGATTGAGATTCTGTCATTTTTATTTGTCAATGATCAGCTTGGGGCTTGAGATCAACAGCCAATCCTCTGCCAGTAAAATATGTGGAGTTCAGACTTTGGAGGAAGAAATTTGACTGTTTTTTGTGTTAAATGTCAATGGTTAACTTTCATTCATGTTCATGTCCGTTTTTGGTTATTTTTAATTAGACAAAGTACAAATAAACATTACATTTTAAAGTAGATCTCAAAGTGCTTCTGGTTAAAAACAGCATAAAATGACATCAGCTTCAGTAAAACAAGATAAAACTAAGAGGAATCTAGAATGCAATATGTATTTCTTTTGCCATATCTCCCAGCCCTAGTATATATTTTAATGAACACAATATTGTTGGTGGAGGTTGCAACTTACAATCAGAAATCTTTCCACTGACAGAGATGGCCTCCTCACAGTTTACCCTTGTACATAGACCATACTCGAGTCAGCCGTAGCAGTCTGTCTGATTAGCCTTTATAAGAATCCGCACAACAGTGGGAGTCTGACTCATCACAAAGCAGTGATGTACAACACTGTTCTCTATAGTGTAGCGTGCCCCCCGCAATGTTCCCTGTCCTCTGCTCTGATCAGAATACTGTGTGGAGGGGCTTATAGGGGTGACGCATTGAAACAGTGCAATACTTTTCAAAGATCTGAATTTCAAAAATACTTAAATAATAAGTCGTAGTGTCAATCATATTCACCTACTTTCATTATTCGTTTTAGTGGTACTAGTGGTACTCATTATACTGGTACTAGTTCATATGTGCATAGCATGTCAAACTGTGTACATTTTTATCTAGTACTTGTTTCATTGCACTTCTGGTTAGATGCTAAACTGCATTTCATTGTACTGTACTTGTACAAGTGTAATGACAATTGAGTTTAATCTAATCTATATTGACATCCCTCCTATAAGCATTTACACATTTGGTCTAACTGTACATTATCCATTATAATTACATTTATTCTAATGTTTCTCCTTCATCCCCAGCCTATGCGTCCCCTCAAAGCCACAGCCACGACCTCTCAGCCGGTCCTGACCATCCAGCAGATCGAGACCATCTTCTACAAAATCCAGGACATTTTTGAGATCCACAAAGAGTTTTACGACGCCCTTCTGCCCAACATCCAGCAGTGGGACGAGAAGGTCACCGTGGGACACCTGTTTCAGAAGCTGGTGAGTCAGGCTTGGCCATATCATGTCACCTGCAATGTAAAGTGATGTATCTGGAAATATATACAATATATATAATACTGGAATATTGTGATGTAATTGTGTAAGAAAGACAAAAGACATGAGGGCTGGAAGTAGAACCTATAGCTATAACTTTAATAGACTGAAACAAGGAAGTACCAATATTGTTAAAGCCACTCTTAAAGGGGCACCATGTAACTTTTCTGTTGGTGGGTACATTACCTGCTTGTCTCCATAGAGATGTTACTGCTTTGCTTGTACTGTTCCACAGTATAGTGTCCACAAGTCTGGCCTGTAAATTAGCCTGGTGGGACCATCTGCTTGTCTCCATGGAGATAAGTTTAATGCCATACTTTGGAACATTCTAAGTAAGGATGCACCAATCCAGCTTTTTTTTTTCCAATACAAATATCAGTAACATGGCTTTAAGGATCTGCCGATACCAGATATCAACCAATATGGGGGCAGAGACTGAAAATTTTATTTATTTCCTTTTAACACAAACAGCATGTGGTAAACAATTATCCGAATGTGTTTTGAAACTGTTATTTATCATATAAAGTAACTACAGAACAGCTGCAGGCCCTCTCCTGAAGACGTTGCATAGTGGACCTTTAAACAGGATATCGTGAGTTACATAATAATCAAAAGAATTTCTTTTATATTGTGATTAAAACATTTGAGCCCTATTGCCCTGCCCCACACAATGCCTTACACAAACAGTGTTAGTTTAGCGATCAATTTATTCTTGTCCACGTCAGTCTGTCAGTTACAGTCCAGAAAATGGAGTGGAAAGGTTATTAGTCATTCTTCTATTTTGGACTTCTGTGATTTTTCCCTTGTGTAGGGAGTGTAAAAGTAGGAGCCTGTGCCAGTCTTTCTGCAGAGCTGGAGAAAGTACAAGCAATCTATACTACACTAAGGAAGTGTATTTTTACTTCAAAATACTTTTAAAAGTACTGTGACAACTACTGCAATTAATAACAATGTTCCCATTGCTGGTACTTGGAAGTCTAACATCATCATTATAGTAAAATACAAAATTTTAAGCCAAGGATACACATTTAAAGAAGTGTGTCCATGAGATTATAATTAACCAACCTCATTGTTTTAATATTCAGTAATATTTCCTTGACTACATGAAATAGTCAGGGTTAGGGTTACTTCATTTAATCCCCTAATTTTTGTTTAGAGACACAAAATAGCAGTGCAAAAAGGAACTCCTTTAAGATAACATACTTATCAGCTGTGTTAATCTCCGTTGGTTTTCTTTAGCTGTACACAGTTTAAAACGTGTATTATGTAGCACTGTGTTGCTAATGATTGATCATTTGTCCCATAATGTTGAAATTCATTTGATCTATCAATCAGAACAGTCTTGTCCTACGGCCCTAATGCAGTGTGGATGCCGAGATACATCACAATCCTGTCCACCTCTCCTTCAGCAGAGCCCTGGAGTCCCAGTTCACAGTGACATGTCTGACTGTAGTGTAGCTCAATCTGTGCTGTGTATACGAGCCTACATCAGAGTATCATGAGGAGCGAAGCATTTAGTCAACCATAGCGCCACCCACAGATGGTACTTTAATTACCCGCACTGTGATGCCAGCGTGGAGCCATGGAGCAGGGCACATTCACACAAATTACAAAAATACAAGTCAAGTAGGGTTAATACAATGCTTAAACTTTTAGTCTAGTCTAGATGCTAGTTTTAGTATTGATTAGTATCTGATTTTCAATACTTTTGACAACCCTACATACAAGTACAACTTCTCTCACCTTTTCCACATCATAGCTAACCGTGGCTCCATGATTACATTTGCCCAGGCGAAATATGAATATGCCTGAGGTGGAGAGAGGAAGTGTAATCTCGCTGAGGTGCATGCATACATTCAAATATTCAGCAGAATTTTTAATGATTTTTGGACACTTGCCAAGCATTTGACATTTAAAAATATTCCTGTATTCAGCTACTGGGGATAAATGGAGTTCCGCTTGCTTGTGTAATTGTAGTATTACCTGGGTATTCCACCATCCCTTGTGAACCATTCCCTCACACCCACCCACAACTACCTTTTGCTTTAAATAGACAATATATATGTACTATCCCAAAGACTTCTGGAAGCTTATGTAAACTTATAGCATACTCTTGCCAGGAAAAGATTTTCAGGTGTAAAAGTGACCGGGTCTAAGGACAAGGAGACCCTACACGTTTTCTATTCAGCTGAGTTCAGTTGTATTGATCTGATTTGGAGCTTTGAGTCCAGCTTCTGAAGCATAGCAGTGTATGCATATTCATGCTCTTGGGGTCAGCCTGTAGCCAGTGTTCCCATACTGCAGAAGAAAGAACTGCCTCGTCCAATCAGAACCTTGCATTCGGAAATAGCACAATTTTAATAGAAGTACTGTTTATGAGCAGTGAGTCACGAAAACCATTTATTTGATTAGGTTTTAGTTAAGTCAGATAATTGTTTAAATTATTTTATGTACAACGTACCTTTTTCTGTTCTATTTTCCAGGCCAGTCAGTTGGGAGTGTACAAGGCGTTTGTGGATAACTACAAAATTGCACTGGAGACAGCCGAGAAGTGCAGTCAAGCCAACAGCCAGTTTCAGAAGATATCAGAGGTAAGAAGAATCATTGAAATATAGCTAATAGTAATTAAAAATAATACATTTAAAAATATACTTTGATATTGTACAACATCAGGGTGGAATTTGTTTAGAAGAAAAAAGCAAACTAAAGTAGGTCTGATCTTATAATAACATGGACATTTAGAAATAGAAAGTAGAGGAAATGTTCTAAAGTGACTGTTTGTATAAACAAATTAACAGTAGAAAGTTGTGTAGTTAAGTTATTTTGTTCACTAAGCACTTGCTAAATGTTACTTCTTCAGTTAAACCATTACTTATTCCCTCTTTATTTGCCCCAGAACCTCAAAGTGAAGGGCCCTAAAGACGCTAAAGACTGCACCACCACTGTGACCATGGAGGGTAAGTTCGAATCTCTATCTTCAGCTTGTTTTTGTCTGTACACACACACACACACACAC
>KN486824.1:24028-53002 GCA_000787095.1 Periophthalmodon schlosseri | reverse complement strand
TTCTCCAAATGTCTCCATTTGGAGAGGTTTGGAGAGGTTTGGATAAATTTGGATACATCAAAAGTCCCTCCATACGCCTGGATTTACTAATAATAAAATGAGTGTAAAAATCTCATTTTTATAGATATTGTCCTCAAGTTTGAAATGTGAGAGGTCAACAATATTTTCAGTTGAGATATAGTGTATTTTTGTCCCCAGCTACCTGCTGCAGCTTTCTACACCTTCATTTTAACAAAAAAAATTAGGAGAGGATTAAAAACATAATTTTTTATGTGTGTTCCAAAGTGTATAAATGCTTACCAGACAAACTTACAGTGATTCTGACACCTGTGGGTAAAACTATTGGGTGTTACCTTTACAAAGACCCAAAACTTGTGTATATACTACTGAGGGTTCAATAATGGTTATCATTTTAATTTGGAGAGGTCAGAACAAAGGCAATTTCACCAAAATGACCCGGAATTGTAAGGGGTTAAAGCTTACTTTAACAAAATAAATAAAATAAAAAAGGTCACTAAAATTAAAAAAAAAAACAAAAAAACCAAACCAAAACAAAACAGCTTTATAATGTGGAATAAGTCTAATCTGTCATATGCGTTCTAAGCAATATTTTTAGAAAAAAGTGGGATTTGAAAACAAAAAGTAGTACAAACAAGTAAAAGGGTACAGCACCAGTCGGAGTCAGCTTTAGGCATTTTGGTGCCATAAGCAGAAGTGGGCTTTGGTACAGTAGGGATACTGCTCCCCCACCCATTGTTTTTAGTTTATTAATTTACTATTAATAATTTCATAAAGACCTCCAGGTTTAGTGCAAATGTGAAGAGAAAACTGAAATAGAACAGTGACAGATGGAGATTTTGAGTGAGGTTAATAAGGCAAAAGAGATCTTAAGAAGTAAATGGAACACAAGTGAAGCTCAAAGCAACACTGCCAAAACCAAACTGTCCTGCTACCATCTGGGATAACAGTATAATGACGATTATTGTCCGTGGTTAACGTTGTTATGGTCATACGGTACGGTATCTGTACTCAAGTACTTGAGTAACTTTTTAGTAGGATCCTGATAATTTAGTTAAGTTATTTAACTTTTTTTCTTTGCTGGATAATTGTATATATCTTACTTCATATATGTGACGTCTGCATATAACATGTAGAGAGAAGTGAAAATAAAGAAAAAAAAACAAAAAACATTGAATGATGATGTAGCCAAAACTTTTGACTGGTAGTGTATTTGCTAATTTACTGTACAAAAGTAAGACTAAGCAATCAACAATCAACATTTGAGCGCCCCCTGGTGGCTGAAGGGCCACTGAGTAATTGCACAGTCTGCCTATGAAATGCTCTTGATATATTGGTAATAAACTTGGTTAGTATTGTGTATGCATTTCTGTATGGAGCTCATATTTACCGATGTTGTGTTGGCTTGGGACCGCTACCACTACAAAATTCACTGGCTTGTAAATTTATAGATTAGTAAAAAGTTAACATACCAGATAAAAATGCTCAGCTTATAGACCAACACTGCTGAAATCCTAATGGAACAGACTATAAAATATACCCTGCTTATGATTATTATCCCTGCTCAAATGGGCCAAAGGGAGCCATATTTAATCCAAATTCTGCTCTTCCTTATGTTAACTAAGCCACAGGTTTTAGAGTGAGGTACAGAAATATCCAGGAGGAACTTTGCACCAAATTGGGCTTTTAATCGTGGCAAAAATGGCTTAGTGAAATGTGTCGAACTCCCTGTGCTCATCTACATAAAGGAGTTAGTACCCGTGGCAGACATTTTGGATTTCACACATCACGAGGCCTGCGTTCGCTTACAAAGGCTTTAGATTCGCTCCTCTTCATCACAGAACAATGGGGTGATTAGCGGAGTCGTTGTGTCCATCAGCTAGTGCTTGTTTTAAACGTTCTGCTGTGTAAGGCAGGGCTGAGGACAAGGTCAAACTGTCTGTTAGCGTCACATTTAATGAATTCTACGAGACGGTAAAATTTTATGAAGTACATTTGATTTGTTCTTTTCTCTGTGGCCATCCTGACCATAAAGTACACATCTGCCAGTACTTTGGTTTGGAGTACCTGGATGCCGAGTCAGAGTACCAAGAGAAAAAACAACCAGTCACAGGGAGAACATGCAAATCCCAACACAAAAAGTTCCTACCCGAAAAACTCAATTGTGTTTTGTATCTGAATACTGTATATGTACCAATTTGAAATAGCCTACTTCTGTAATTTTTTGCCAAGGAGGGCCTGCCACCTATTTGTCTATAGCCTTGCCTGCAATGTTCCACAATATAGCATTAAATGTTGCATTTATTTAATAACATTTTTTGTAAAAAAACAAAAAACAATTTCTCTTTATAACTCTCACTTGTAACTTGGGCTGGTGTTTAATCTAAGTTTAATGCAATACTGTGGAGCATTCTACATGTGTGAAGTTTCTGCTAAAACCTGGGGGAGCTAGGTGTCTTGACCAAGGACACAACAATAGTATTCATCTGTGGAAGCAAGAATCAAACTACCAACCTTTGGGCCAGTGGATTGGACTGATCTACCAGCAAAGTTTATTGCTTCACTCATTGATTCTGCAAAATCTGCAGTGTTTTTCTGCCTCCTGTGACATTTTTTCCTTTTTTTTTTCCTTGTAAGCAGCCATATTTGTTTTAATATGGATGGACCATGCATGTCACTGATTGGCTAATCTACCTGTCAATCACACCCATCTGAGATGCTCTGTTGACCAGACCAAGTGTATATTCTGGATCCCAGGCAATGTATAAGAAGCTTCAGAGGTCAAAATATATGTACTACAGGCTGTCTGCATCTAACTATAAAGCGTTGTATTATCCGATAAACAGGAAGTGTGCGTTAGCATGTTAACTGTGGTTAGCTTTACCATGACGGCAATACTCCATTCTGGCCTCTGGAAGTTGTGAAAAGTACTTATAAACTCATTGCGGTGAATAATTTGGATGCTCGGAATGCATAAGGTAAGTGAGGAATAACTTTAGACCACTGCAAATTGTTTAAAAGGAACTAATTCTGTGTTTCACGTTTTTAAGACAGTAAAACTCAAATACAGCACCTTTAACATTAAGAGAGTCTTGCATTTATATTTATATGTAACCAAATTAAGTGTAATGGTAAGAATAATAGATGCCACACATGCATAGCTTTGCATAGGTACAGCGTGTTTCCCGGTGATGTGATGAGCAGATGAAACAGGAGGGGGTCCCTGGAGGAGAATCCTTAGATCTTTAATTAGGCCTAGAACACACAGAAAAATGTAATCAATGCTTACACCTCTGGGGCTGTGCTCTCTCTATATGCAATAATGTAAAGCCACCCCCGGGAGACATTTCATCAATATTCTATTCAACAATGACTTTAATCTCAACTGCACAAAATAGTAAATATATGTAAAAAAAATACTACTACACAAACAAACAAATAAAAAAATATATATCTGTATCATTCATGTTGGGGGTCACTAACCTGTTGCTCAGTGATTTGTCAGATGCCCTTCCTGTCGCAAGCAGCCGTATTACTGTCGTACCCAGTGACACAATGATTGTATGTGCAGGGGGGGAATCAAACTGACAACCCTCCAGTTCATAGATGGATGTAAAACCTATACCACTTTTTATAAGAAATTGCCCAAAGAGACATTTCATTAATTTTATATTAGTCCTAAGGTACATCACACCTCAAAATATGTGGTTTAAATCATCATCATTTTAAATCAGTTAAGCCTTACAGGTCAGTCTGTCATCTGAATCACAAAAATCCATAATCTACAATGACAACAGAGAAATAGAGAAAAGTCGTTTATCTCATCTTTGCATATTACTTATTCAAATTCCTGTGACTGGGTATGACAGGGAGGGCATCTGATGTAAAAGTATGAACTCTGTATGAAAATCTGTCAAAGTGCTTGTACCTCAAACTTTTTTTTTCTAATTCTAGTTTAGTGTCCTTTCACTGCAGACAGTATTTTGTTAAAACAGCTATATGTGAGAAAATAAATATTGACTATAAATGTTAAACACCATTTTTTGAACGAGAACCACAAGGAGCAACTGCCACAGACGATCAGCTTTATCCAAGCAGAAACATTGTTGGATGAGAACCTTGTGGAAACACCTGCCTGTCTCTAACCCAGTTTCTCTGTCATGGTTCAACATGTAAGTGGGCGGGGCTAACAGTTTATTCTGAAACACAGACATCACACATGGTTCAAAATCAGGTGAGGGCTCTTTATTAAAGCCACAGTATTTAACCTTTTAACCAAAAATAGACTAAAATAATAGAATGTTTTTTTCATTTTGGTTGTGTTTACTGCAACTTCAAAAAACGTGTGCTTATTGTGAGCGGGCTTGCATCTCCATAAACCTGGCTCTTATTTGGCCTGGAGGAGGGCCTCTCCCTGCTTGTTTCCATGGTAATATTGTTTATTTGGCTATAATCTTCCACAATATTTCATATAATGTATCTATCATGGAGAATGTTCCAAAGAATGGTTTTAACTTTCTATTTTCGAAACATTGTTGGATGAGAACCTTGTGGAAACACCTGCCTGTCTCTAACCCAGTTTCTCTGTCATGGTTCAACATGTAAGTGGGCGGGGCTAACAGTTTATTCTGAAACACAGACATCACACATGGTTCAAAATCAGGTGAGGGCTCTTTATTAAAGCCACAGTATTTAACCTTTTAACCAAAAATAGACTAAAATAATAGAATTATCCAATTCACTTCCTATTGAAAAACTGTTGCTCCTCTCTCCATAACTTCTGCTGTCAGACTCCTCAATTTGGTCTTTCTGCTGTCAGACTCCTCACTTTGGTCTTAAAATGTTCGTATTAACCTGCTCTACATGATCCTGGTATTTTCATTTCTTTATTTTGTCTGTAAATCAAGATATGAACATTAATAACAGACAAATCGGGCGTCTTCTTTCCCCGAGGTCATTCCCGCTAGCGTTAGCAACAGGTTTGATTGACAGCGTTACTAAGCACCCGCTCCTTGCTAAACCAGCGGTGCAGGCAGGAGGGGGCGTTACCTTCAACAGCCTCCGGATGGGCTCTTTGGTTGCTATGACACTCGCTGTCGGAATTCCAAATATGGAACTTGGCTCCAAATTTGCCCCTATAACTGCTCTGGCCTCCATGAACTTCATTTGACTGGAGCCGAACGCTATGTATGACATCCCACTCCCTTAGTCCACTACAATCTATACCTTTAAGATATAAAATACTTTGCATGTTGTTCATAACTAAATAAAAGCGCAAACAGGAGCACATTTAATAGAGCAACTGATCAACATGGCATAGCAACGTTTCACCGACCAAACTACCATCCAAATTCAAAACCAATACTGCTCTCGTTGACTACTACCTCCTGACTTTGATCTGGTCTCATGCTGAGTGTAAAACAAAGACAACAGTCCTGGGCATTACGGGGGGCATGCAGGTAGGAGCAGTACCACTTGCTGCTTATGTGAGGGACACTACTCCATCGCCCCTAATGAACGCGAGCCAAAGGGACTGCAGCCAGCGCACATTTGGGGATAACTTTCATTTCTGGAGCGCGGAGGCAAACGCGGCTCTGACACAGACAGTGGGGGGTCTTTGAACGCTCTCGCCTTTGAACATCTCTCCCTAAAGCGGGACAGGAATCAAAAGCACAGGCTAATGTGCCGTATGCACCCTGGCCCGCGCTCTCCCTACCGAAAAACACTACATTATTCATGGTAAATGCAAGATAGGTTATAGACGCAACGGAAACAGCCACCTCCTACATTTGTGTACCAGGAAGCGAGTGTTTTCGACGTTACGCAAATAGCAACTAAAATATGAATAATCCATGTATATTCTGCTTTGTGCTTTAAAGTAAGTAGTAAGTTTAAGTATCTGATTTTTTTCTGATGTATTTGAGCAAAATGTGTCTTGCCTCAGTACTGATATATTGTATAAGCAGCTCTTGAGATCAAAATAATAAATAATTTACCGCATAATCATCAGAAAGTGAGCATGCTAGTTGTTGTTAGCTTTACCTTGACCTTAGCAAAACTCTCAAAAATGCTTGTTTCTAAGAGTTGTGAAAAGCACTTATAATCTCATTGCAGTGAATAATTAGGATGCTCAGAATGCATAAGGTAAGTGAGGAATACATTTGGACCACCGTAAACTGTTTAAAATTAACTAGTTCTGTTTTTCACAGTTTTAAGACAGTAAAAATCAGGTAGAGCGACTTTAAATTAATCTCTGTGCCCATGAGCTCCATTCCTTCATAGCGACGCTAACATTTTAGGAAAGGTCAGGTATCCCGGATTAGGGTTGGGAATCACAGGGTGCTACGATAAGATGGCCCACAATGCTGATATTGGCAGACTTGTTACACGTGCCTGTTTTATTGAAAATGCAGGTGCTGTACCTGATTTGTCCTATTTTAAAACAGGACTAGTACATTTTGAAAAGTTTGCAGTGGTCCAAAGTTATTCCTCACATACCTTCTGAACATCCTAATTATTCACCACAATGGGTTTATAAGTGCTTTTCACAACTTTCAGAGCAATAACTACCATCCCAACCATGCACTTCCAGATTTTTGGACAATAAAATGCTTTATAATTAGATGCAGACAGTACACAGTGGACTTGTTTTGACCTCAAGAGCAGGTTATACAATATATTTGTTCTGAAGCCTGACATATTTTGATCAAATACATGAAAAAAATCAGGCACTGCTCCTTTAAATATTAAAGCTTACCTTGTGCTGCAGGAGGAATTCTTGCTGTATTTGTGAGTTCACAAAATCATGACAATCCATCTTGAACCTCATCTGATGCTGTGTTCAAGCCTGAAGCCACTGGTGGATTGGAGCCATCGGACGATGACAGGGCAGCATTGTAGATCTGGGGAAGCCAAAGGCAAAGGCTCCCAAAAGAGCCATAACAAACATGGCAGCATAGACAGACATTTTTTGGCTACAACTGACTATTTTATCAGAAATCCAGACTAGAGAGGGAAGTGCTTTGTGCATTTATGGATGAGAAAGATGTCTGTTCTTGTTCCTGTTGTGACACTGCACCCAATCAGTCAATGAGAAGATGGGATGGGATTTTTAAAGGGCATAAAACAACATACAGTACCTGGCTGAGAATAGTCAAAATTATTGGCCCAGCTCAAACTACAGGAGGCAAGACAATGGACAGAGTTAGCTTGCCCCTGCATATCTTCACATTAATCATTAATAGTCATATATTTGAGCAAAAATGTGTCTTGTCACTGTACAGATATATTGCATAAGAACAAAATAAGTTCACTGTGTTTTATTTATCGTTAGCATTACCATGATGGCAAAACGTCACTCTGGTCTCTCAAACTTGTGAAAAGCGCATAAATAAATTCATTGTTACTTCAAACTTAATATTACTGAAGTAGGAGCAAAAGCATGGTATCCGTGAAAGGACAATTTTGTGTAATTTGTTATTATATGAACCGGTTACATTTAATTAATCAAAATTACAATTCAATGCAAAATATAGTACAAGCAAATCCTTCCCTCTGAATGTAGGTGAGTTAACATCTAAATGAAGCTGGTGGTACTGAGGGGGCGGTGTGGCTCTGTTCCTGGGACTCGTGCTGTGCAGTTTGACCCCCCCATACTCCCCTCTGCGCTGCAAACATGTTGTTGTTCCCGTCAGATCTTAAACAGCTAATTAGAGCATGACGGAAGCCTGGGAGAACCACAAGGTAGAGCTGGATTAAAATGAGCCTTCTTAACATTCTTGTAAACAATGTACACTTTGACACACAATTTGAAATTCAAGACCCACTAACATCAATGGAAGGTTAGCAGAAAACATGGATGCAGTAGAATGTACTAGATGTAAAGATTTTTGCAATATGACGCCCTGTACAAGTGGGGCTGAGTCACCATCATCTTCCGAGGAGAGTGAGGTCCTTCAGAGTGTGAGGGTCTCTGCTCAGCACATTCTATGACGCTGTTGGAGCCTGTATGTTCTTTTTCCATCTTCTGTGCAGGAACTTTGATGTGTTAACTTGAGTTCATAAACCCTAATTAGAGCAAATCCATGGTCTTCTGAGAGTCTGGTCCTTCACTGTCAGCCTTTTTGTTGTGTAGTACCTCCATTTACGGGGCAATGCAGTGTTCATGAAGGGTTTGGAGTACCACCGCAAGGGTCCAGTATTTGGTTGGATTATAACTGTATATAAAACTGGCCTGTGGGAGTGTGACATCACCCATAGCGTTTGGTTGCAGCCAAATGAAACCAATCAAGGCTGGCAGTTATATCGGCTAATTTGGAGCCGAGTTCCATATTTGTAATTCCGAGCGTGTGTATCATAGCAAACAAAGAGCCAATCAGGAGAGAGTTTGTTGAATGTACTCACGCCTTCCTGCCCATGGTTTGGCAGGGAGCGGAGACTTAGCAACGCTGTCAATCAAACCTGTTGCTAACGCTAGCAGGTGCAGCACTTGGAGAAAGAAGGCACTGGATTGGTCTATTATCAGCATGTTCATATTTTGATTTATGGACAAAATTGCAAAATAAAAACACCAGGATCATGTAGAGTGTGTTAAAATGAACATTTTAAGTCTATGGGTTGGATGTAAGAAAGTCTTTGGTTAACAAAGATAGTGGATTTTGCCAATATGACTTCCAATTGCAATATATATATATTTTTACCCCTGTCATATACAATGGAAACAGTAATGTAGAAATAAAACTGACATTTTCTCATAATACTATATGCTATACTATATATACTATATGTCTATAACAAAAACCTGATTCAGCATTATTTAAACCTAAAGTCTACAATAAACTGCTCCATAAACTGCATTTGATTTTCTGTTGATTGTGTGATAGGTCCCGGTCACAGCATGGTTGCCGTTGACAACGCCAGTGACAACACTTTTACCAACTTCCATTATGCCTGTGTATTATCCGCAGTGACGCACTCCGCTGACTTTGGCCAAATAGACCTCTTGCCTTCACTTCATTGTACCCCAAATCAATATTCCCCTGTCTGAACTGAGAACAATGATCAAACCAGGAACAATTCTCAGAGGACACTTACTCTCCACCAGATTGGTCTTAAATTGAATTTGGACATGGCAACAAAAATCTTTACTAAGCAAATGAGCTAGCATTGTCTTTGGGTTTGTGAAGCCAGGAGGGAGCAGAGACAAGTGTCCGGGCTTGATTGGACACACACTTGCCAACAAAACAATTCAATCGCGCGGGCCAGATTGGTTATTTGTCTCAATCGCCCGAATAATTCCTTCTACATTCATTCTAATTAACTTCAATTGAGCAACTGTTGTTTGGAGAAGCGGAGGGATCGGTGGTCACAAGACACGGGATGATCTGATTATTCCGAGGTAAAGTCTATTCAATTAACCGTCCCTGGAGAGTTTAAACTCACAGTGAAGTGAAAGAATGGCTTCAACTAAAATGCACTTTGAGAAACGGGCTGAAAATAACTGCAATCAAAGGCTTTATGATCCATACACAAGACACGGCTTTCATCTATTTCAACCTTTCATCTCCAAAGTGTGCCGACGTCAAGGTAAGTTTGATTGACAATTCCAAACAACTTCGGCAAAAGTTTCTCAAGTATGACCTTATTCTTTGCAATTATTAAGGCCCGAATCATCCGACACATTTACCTGAACAGAACTGGAGCTATTGCTACTCAAGGCGATTTAAATTGGGTTACCTTGTCCCAGTACAAATGCATGGGAGAGAAATGACTTTTTTCTTCCTTTGTGGTAGATGCCGTAAGAAGGTGGTTGATATGCAGAAGGTAATCACATTGCTGGGCTGCAGTTGCCTGGCAAATCCAGAATGATATCTCTCTATATTTTTTTTATTATATAGATTGATATCAGTTTGGTCCCCACGTCTTCCATTGCGTCTCAAGCCCAGTCAAACGTGATCGCAATCAGTCAGCATTCGTTTTTTTTTTTCAGTGACACATGTGAAACTAAGGAGCTCATTGGTCACCTATGATTAACAAATACAAACAAATTTATCTCACCTCAGATTAAGAGAGTTTAGTGCTTCGTTCATTGATTCTGCAGAAATCCGTGATATTTTCCAGCCTTCTGTGATATTTTTTTCCTTTATTTTTTCTGATACGGACAAACCATGTGTGTCCCCGACTGGTTAATCTACCTGTCTATCACGCCAATTTGGAACTTGGGGAGATTCACCGGTGACCAGACTCACATCTTCACATCTAAGGTATTGAAGAAGTGTGTATTCTGAATCCTAGTCAAGGGTTTCAAATGACATCTCAGCATTCTACAAGCCAGTAATATTTAATAGAGATGAATATTGTTAGAATGCTGATTTGTTGTACTACAGTCAGTTCTAGGGTCTAGTCACAAATATAGCCTAAAATGATCAGTTTCAACAGTTTTGTGGATTTACCTTCTGGATATTTCATGGCAAAGTATCAATAGGGAAAAGTGACCTCTATCTGAGAGTATGATATCATCACATTCTAGAATCTGAAAACCACCAGTGGGGCAGGAGCGGTTTGCCCACCTAAAGGTCAAAGGTCCCAGCTTCGACCTTGGCAAATTGTTGTTGTGTCCTAAGGCAAGCACACTTCACCCACCCACCTTGCCCATATGGCACAGATTGGCAGCCTTGCTTCAGTCAGTCCACCCCAGGGCAGCTGCGGCTTCAGAAGGAGCTTACCACCACCAAATATGAAATTGAAAAGTAACTGACTGTCTGGAAAATCGCTATTTACAATAAGGCTGTATTTTCACTTGAGTAATTTTAAAACCTTCCCATTATTTTATTACTATTTCTTAAACAAAGTGAAAGTCAAATAATATAAAAAAGCAGCGTTTTTTTTCAGCCATTATATTTTGCTTTAGAGTTATATGCTTTATTCCCACTCAAGTCCTATATGATCAAGATTGTGGATTGTTTCTGCACCTACACAGCATGCATTTTGTATATGTATGTATATAGACTGACTGTAATGTCTGGGGGAATCAATACTGTTGACTTCTGTAGTGGTTATTCAAATAGATTTTTTGACATACATGAAACTACTTCAGGGTTAATATTTAATGGACCAGTTAAAAATTGTTACAAAATGCCTTTGGTATTTGCTGAAATGATTTATTTATTGGCATGGATGTAACTAAACGAATGACAGCAAAAACATAGCATAAATCAGGATGCAGTCTAATTATATGAGCAGCCTGAAGAGACAATCTTATGGCCAATCTTTATTCACAAAAAAACTATTGGAAATTGCATACATACTACAGACATAGGCTATACAAACATTTGTGAACTAAATTTAGCTAACTGTTTGGCTAACCGGGATGCCGTTCATGTTTACCGTTTTGGTTTCCGGGCCGCCATTGGAAATTGTTACCCATTCAGAAGATATAACATTTAGATTTAAATTGCTATAACAATAGAGTATGATTGCCATGCCAAATCCTTCAAATCAGGAAGGAATCCTTCTGCCTTAAACACATGAATAAGGGCACAAGCTGCTAACAGATGTCTGCATTAAAGCAGTTCTTTCTTCAGTATTTGTTACAGGGTAGCACTCTGCTGCCCTCTACTTCGATAGTACACTATTATGCATCATCTGTTTCTTTGACGCACAGCTTAAATGAATGATTTATAATATAATAAATTATGCCATGCTGCCCTTTTGTATTCTCACATTACACCATTAGATGCTATCTACTTAACTGCTGTCTAATAGTACGTTGGCTTTGGCACGAGAAGAAGACCAGAGAGCACAGGTGAGCGTGAACCAAGGCCAGGTGAGGGAAGAGGAGAAGGGGGAACAAAAAAACTTATAAACTACAGATGGTAGCTTTAAAGCCCCCAAATGAAACCTGAAAATTCCATCAATGCCCTTTCTTCCATCCATCCATCCGCTTATCCAGGGAACAGATGCCTGAGCCACCTCCGCTGGCTCCTCTCAATGTGGAGGAGCAGCAGCTCTACTCTGAGCTCCTCCCGTGTGACTGAGCTCCTCACCCTATCTCTAAGGTTGCAGAGACACGTCAGCCAAGACAGCCACACAACATCCAGAGACTTAAGATACTCAGGACAGATCCCATCCTTCCCTGGAGCCTTGCCACTAAGGAGCTTACCTCAGGCCTCAGTGACTTCAGCCAGGGTGATGGATGAGTCCACCTCCAAGTCCTCAGTCCTCCTCAGAGGACATGACGGTGGGATTGAGGAGCTCCACACAATAGAGGTGAAGAAAGTGGCCCACTTGGACTCCATGTCCCCAGCCTCCCCCGGGATCTAGGAGAAGCTTTCCCAGAGGTGCGAGTTGGAAACCTCTCTGACAGAGGGCTCCGCCAGATGTTTCCAACAGACCTCACAGTACTCTGCAGGTCTGCCAGGTCTATCTGGCTACCTCCAGAGTCAAAACCCTCTCAAGGAGTTGGGTTCCAGAGCCCAAGCCGTGCATGGAGGTGAGATTATATCTATTCGGTAATGCTCAACCTCCCAGGGTGGGGCCCCGGTAACGCCAATCCAGGCAACGTGATTGGCCTTGTTGTAGAACTTATCATAAAGGGCTTATGAATCGCTCATATTTGGACCCGTAACCCTGGGACCTGTTTGCCATGGGTAACCCTACCAGGGGCATGAAGCCCCTGACAACATAGCTCCCAGGATCATTTGGGTGCTCAAAACCCCTCCACCTTTCTTTCTTTCTTTTTATTTATACAGGGGAACCCAGTGAGAGCACTTGGGCTCTAATTTTCATGGGCGCTCTGCTTAAAATACAATACAAACAAAAAAACAAACAAACAGAATAAGTATATAAGTCCATATAAAACATTAAAAACAGGTGCAGGTGTGTGTATAAAAGTTTGTTACCAGATTATTAAACTAAATAGCTAAAAGCCCTCTTTCTGGTAGTAAATGTTCCAGTATCAATGATTAACAAGCAGGTGAGGTATTCTGGCAGTTTTTGAAGTTGTCCCTTATAGATACATTTCATACAGTGCTGCTTCTAATAGACAGTGATGGCCAACCCACTTTTCCATAGAGAACACAGCAATGAGTTTCAAATCCATCACCTGTTATGAAACGAAGTGAAAAACTGAATCCAACGGTTTCAAAGCAGAGGCCAAAGTCTGCACACCACATCCCCATAATCTAGTACAAAAAGAAAGGTTGCTTGTACTATTTCTTTTCTGTAATTTATTGGGATACAATATTTGTTTCTGTAATAAAATGATCATTTTGATTGCAGACTGTTACATAATTCTGAGATATGTTTTTTTAAGGGATAAGCTTTCGTCAAGCCAAAACCCAAGATATTTATAGGTGTTGACTTTTTCAATCAACATACCATTTAGTATGTAAAAATTTGTAGCTTGCACGTTACCTAAATGTTTTTTTTTTTTTTTTTAAGATAACTGCATGTAGCAACAACAGATTTGCAATGGAAATAACACTTGGGCTAATCTCAACTTGCTGCTAACCGTCTGTTTTCCTAAGCTCCTCTGACATTTGGGTGCCGTGCTCGTAGTATCCAGTGAAGCTTGTCAGGACTCTTGACAAATTGCTTCATAACTGTGCAGTCAAAAGCAGCTGTTGTCATGGCACCACAGAACACCTTTCCCTCCATTCAACGCTGAACCATGCCCACGGCGCTCCTGAGGAATTATCATCACATCTTCTGTCATTCACGACTTTGGATATCAACACTCGAAAAAGACCTTTGTCAATTTTACAAGATTTATGTTCAGGAATTTTGACTAGTCTTGCAGGTTGTAAGCGGGATATCTTTGTAAAACAGTTGGAGAGTTTGAGGTTTTCACGAAAGGAGAATGAAAAACTGACAGCACTAAATGGGGAAATGTGTGGGTTTCAGTAGTGTTTTTAGTTGAGTCATCAGAAGAAGTTCAGCATGTTCAGAAAGGAACTTAGGCAGTGCAAACAATTTTTTTTTATATAGTGCAATAACCTGCCCTATTTGAGTTATATGTCTAGATAGTCAACTGAAAGAGGTACACCAGGAACTGTATTAGGCCCAGATCAAAAGTCTCATTTAGCATGCATAAAATCTAAAATGATTCATACAGGACTTTCTGCATTACGTTTTTGAGCAAAAAGGCAACTTGACATGGAAATGAGCAGTTTGGCTGAAAAAATTAGGTTTTTCAAGCTTGAGGCAAAAGTAGATCTGTTCTGAAGCAGACATGAGGTAAGCAAGTTTGTCTTTATGTGCACTTTTAAAGAGGGAAGACTGTGCTAAATACATTTATTTTAGCTTTCTATCATGTTATAATGTTGTTCCCTCATCAAAAACATTCCTGAAGAGGTTTTAGATGTCATCCGTGCATGATTGAGTAATTAAGCGATCTCTCCCGGGCCCTATTCGAACCCTTCCTAGGTCACCCATGCTCCCACACGACAATTCTCCATAAATGTACAAAAGCAGGATACAAAACTGTACACAGCAACTCGACCAACCTGATGCAATGTGCAGTAGTTTCATTAGCAGGATTGTGTTGTGATAATACTCTGAAGGGGGAGTGACTTGGAGCGGAGAGCAAAGGTAGCGGAGACTTAGAGCGTCAGCGTTTTTGGTGAATATGGCATTTTCAAAACAATACAAGGTGCCTGGGATCCAGAATACACACTTTTTCAATACTTTACGAAGATGTGAGTCTCTCTGAATCTCCCCGTTTTCAAATGGGCGTGATTGACAGGTAGATTAGCCAATTAGGGACATGCATCGGAAAAAAATAAAGGAAAAAAATATCACAGGGGGCTGAAAACTGTTTTTATAACCCTGAGCATTGGAATAATGGTGTTAATAGGTACTAGAAACTAACTTGTTTATCTTCAAAGCTTGGTTCAAGAATGCAAATGTAACCTCTCACAGAGCACAGATCTCCGTCAAGCCATTACTGTCAAAAAACCCCAAAAACATTCTGTTCCTTTTCCCAATTGACCTTTTTTTTTTTTGAACATTTTTACATTTGTTTTGTTTTTGTCAGATTTTGTCAGAAATTTGGTTAGACAAACAAAGTCCTTCCAAAGTTTTCTGGTTGATTTAGAAGGCTTTATTTTTTGGTGAAATAGTGGATAGGTAGTTTTATAAAAAAGTTATGCAATGTGAAATAATAACATGTGTTTTTTTGATATAATTAAAAATGTATTTCTTAAAGTGGCTATCCCTAAAGTAAAGTTTGTCTAGCCCAAGATGATATAGATTATATATTATACAGATAGGCTATATTCTAAAAACAGCTCTTAGGGTCAGAATGAGACCGCTGTGTGCTGCCTGACTCTAATATAAAGAGTTTTTATTGTCCGTGAACCAAGAAGTAATGATGCACTGTTAGCATGCCAGCTGTTGTTAGCACGACCATGAAAAAACTCCACTCTGACCTCTGAAAGTTGTGAAAAACACTCAACCAATCAATTTTATAATAGTTCTTGGCCATTGTGTACTTTGACAATGTAAAATTCATTAAAAATTATCACTGAAAATGTTGAATGAAGACTGCTACCCAAATGATCAAATGTATTGTGTGTATTTAAATATATTTTAATCAAATGTTGATCCAGTCATTTCAAATCATCAATGATCAGCTTGGATCTTTTTATTCAAGAGGTCTACAGTCTCAGTTAAAGTATGCAGGTGACACCACTAGGCCAAGTTACAAGTCAGATCTGTGGAGAGATGACGCTGTAAGACTGCATGTTTTTTTTCTTCAATAAAAACACTTGTAAATGCACAAATACAAGATGAATATGTTTAATGCCATACTCTGGAACATTCCATACAAAGCAACATCTCCAATGAGAAAAGCAGATTGGACTGACCCTCCACCAGAAAAGTTACATTGTGCATCTTTAGTTGAAGTTGTTTATTTATAATGAAATTAGTATTGAATTACCATAATTATTTGTTAATTACTGATGGGACTTTCTGCTCTTTTATGGGATCTGAATCCTTTGGATCCGCTCCTTCCAAAGAGCCGCTCAAAGGACTGGCTCTTTCACTATTTATTCATATGACAGAATGTGAGAACTAATTTTAACAACAAACTAATCACAGAGAGAAATGACCAAGGCTCAGATTTGTTTTGAAATGGTTCAAACTGAGAGTGGGAGTGTGTTTACCCATTAATTATGCATTATCTAAATAAAACGTTGCACTCCAATAATAATAATATTTTTAAAACGAACTGTTATTATGATGCCAAATATGTTTTTTTCTGTACAAATCTCTCACTCGTGTCGCCTTCTCTGCTTCTGTGCTGATTCTTGTGTTGGTTCAGCGTTAATCAGGATAAAAATTAAAAGGAAAAAAAAAGAAAAAGAAATTCTTTTCTTTTAAAAATGAGATCTGGTTCCAGTCGTTCACATTAAGGGACATCACTCATTTGTTTTTAAATAAGAAAAATCAAATCAAAAATTGCGATTGATCAATATGAGGGGAAAATATTACTGATTAAAATGGTTTTGAGTTTTAAATTTCATGTACAACTTGAAAAATATTTGAATTGTTTCACGTGGATATTATCAGTACAAGTTAATAATTTAAAAAAAATACACCTAGGAATAATGAAACAAAAGTAGGACCAAAAGTGAGCATTTGTCTGACGGCCAAACTTCCAGAAAGATTTTTAATTTGGACGTACTTTTCCAATTATTTGATAACCATCCCTTGTCATGAAGCCTTCTGACAATTCAACCGATCCTAAAGGAATCCAGCTGGAGTTTATCTTATTTTGGAAGCAATCCTTACAGATTCGTGGCTCCTGGACAAATCTTTGGGCCAAATTCCGTCTGTTCCAAATTCGCCTTGGCACTCGGAGGGTTCAAGAGTAATTTTGAGATAGCTTGCCATATTAATAAAAGACACGGTGACATAAGACCTGCGAAGCAATTATTTACTCATTAAATGGGTTAGCAGGTTGGCCTAAAGCGGCTCAGGCTAATTAATATGAGGAGGTGCACTGTATCCCAGTGGGACCCGGGGCTCTTTTAACACAAAAACACTGGTGCAAAGTCAACCTCTACAGGCCCTTGACCCTGAATGCATCCACACAGCGCAGAGAGAAACATGGAGCTGGGTCAATGGAACCTACAAAAATAACAAGAGTGGTGGGACTTTGTTTTTCTCTGCTCTCCTCTGGTTCTTAAAGGGAAATGTGCCCTTCCTGTCAGGAGCAGCGGGTGACCGTAGTACATGGTCAGACACCCATGTCCAGATTTGGAGCTAAGCTTGGTCAGGAGTATCTAGCTGGAGGGTTGTACCTATTATGCATGTGTGCAAAGGGAAATAGTAGGAAATCCACCAGACAGACCAGGGAGAACATGCAACTTCCACACAAAACCTGGGGCCTTCTTCTTGTGAGGCGAGCGCCACTCTCTGTATGGGCCTACAAGCAGATATTCATTAACTCAAACATAAAAATGTTAATATGTTGTGAGGGCACTATATTTTTATGTTAAGTTCTGATGTAAGTTTATTTTATTGTCACCAGGGGTTTAGCTGATAAAAAGACTTTTATTGTATTTTTACTGTAATACTAATAATCAGTTTTCATTTTCTTAACTTTTTTTTTGATAACTCTTGTGCTGGTTGGCTGTATGTCAGTAACAAAAGTCATTTCCTCTTAGGTGTTACAGTCCCAGACCTTCAGCTCTTTGGCCTTGCAGTAACTATCCATTTTGTTTTGTGTGTGGCTGAATCCAGCCCTCTTTCTCCATCAGATCCTAGCTGTGCGAGCCCTCGTTTTGGATTGGAGGACTTTTTTCTCACCTGCTGCTGGTTGGCTGCTGCTTACTGGCCCCTGATTGGTACATCAAGCTCCCCCCTGGCCAATCCTGTGTGTCACCTGAAGCCAACTCCTCTATTTAAGGAGATTCTCCACACCTGCTCCAGGCTGCTCGCCTTTGTGGCCAGTATGCAGTGTTGTATGTGGCGCTTGTGTGGCAGGCCCTTTTATATGTGTCCGACTTTGTGTGTTTGAGACACTAGTTTACTGTTTATTTGTGCTTTATCTGTCTCTTATTTTCATTTGTTACTTGATTCTATTAATAGGCCTATGTGGCTCATTATTATTGAGACATTTTAGCTCACTTTTGTTAACTTATCTTTAACATTCCTGTTAATTAAATTACAACTTTATTTTATCATTTTACATCTTGTTTTTTTGTTACTCCTACCCTTGCAGAGCTGAGTTGTAACAGGATGAATAAAAGTAATTTTGATTTGGATATATATGTATTTGCCATAAATGGCTAATCTTTATTATTGCTGTCAATGTTGAGGAGCAACAGCTCTAGTCTGGTAACAATTTCTTAATTTCTTCTGTTGCCAATTACTTGCGGTCTTGTTCTTTCAGCTTTGTGAAACTTTAATATCCAAACCAATTTCTCTTAAGATCGACAAAACATTTCTTTGCCAAAATGTCTCTGGGCAACACCCCGGAGAAAAACAAGACAATGAACCTCAAACAATGAGAACAGCCCCTCACTTAGCCTTCCTCAGATACTTGTACACCTCATCAGAAGCTCTCAGGAACCAAAGAAAAGGCTGATGAAGAAAAAAAGTGTTTCGGCTTCCCTGCCACTTAGAGAGGGTATTACACTTCTATCAGGCATTAACTCCTAACACATAACATATTTAGATCACATTTAATTGTTTGAAAATGCTATATTTGCTGAAAACGTATTGACATGTTTAACAAGTTTCACTTTCTTTTTGATGCTCTGAGTCTACCTTCCCTTTCCTCCCCCCTTCAGAGCACAATCACAACACAGTCAGCGTGCGTCCCGCAAATGAAAGTAGTGCACATCATATCAGGTTTGTGAAGTTGTAGTGTATTGTTTTGTGCCCTTTTATATTCATGGATATGTTATGGAAACATGCGTCGGCTTGGGGCTTGAGGCTTGTACAGTATTGCTAACTGTGGGGGGTTTGAATAGTGCCTGGGAGAGATTGAAAGCAGCATGGATGACATATAAAACTTCAGACATGTTGATGAGGGAACAACGCTCTGACATAGAAAGCTCCAAAAGTCAATTTGGCATAATACTCCCTCTTTAAATAAAAGAGCACAATAACTTTTCTGGTGAGGGAGTCTTATAGCGACGTTTTTGCTTTGCCTCTGTTTCACAAGATGGCATTTAAATTATTTTGCATTTATTCCATTACAGGTGCTAATATAATACCTTATAAACATGCATTCCTGTTAGTGGGGTTGCCTCTCCTGACCTGATCTGTAATGTAATGGTGGCATTGTCTACTTGGCTCCATAGAGATAAAGATTAATGCCATATGGTGGAGCATTCCTGGCAAAGCAATAACATCTCACCTACAGCATATATTTCAAGACAACAGACTGGTCTCTTTCCCACACTTGGTCCAGAAGTTCCGTGTCAGGAAGACACAATACCTAGAATACCACCATTAAATTAAAAAAAAAAAAGCAAGTTATAACATCTCCATGGAGAGGAGTCAACCATCTAGTAGACCCTCCTCCAGAAAAGTTACAAAGAGCACCTCTGTCCATGAACGCCAGAGTTGTGAGGGCCCTTTATTACTGCTTGTTCTAATTATCATCTATACAAAAATCCCATGTATTTCAGAACATGTTTGTAGAGGTCTAAACAACATTGTTAGCATGTTTTATAAGACTCCATGGAAACAAATATTTGTTTTTTGGCCAAACCCACTGCATTACATAAAGGGAGGCTAAAACACAGTGTAGAGCTGCAGAGAAGTGAAATAAATGCAGAACAAGCTGACAATAAACCAGGTAAGTAGTAGTGTAGTGTTTATGCTAGATTTAGCCAATTCTCACAGAGCTACAGACTAAACGTCTTTTTGTGAATAGCTGAAATTGGCCTTATGATTAAGAGTGTAATTCAAATACGATTTTGATTGAATTAGTTAAGAAAACATTTGTAGTGTTTGGGTGACGTCAGTGTCTCTCGTAGCAGAGCTCTGCCCCTAGACCCGGAGCTGTGCCCGGAGCATGGAAACGTACCTCGACTGCAGGGAGCTGCACCAAACAGCCCTGCTCCAAGCGAACCTTGCCAGTGGAAAAGAGGCTTTTGTGACTTGTTAATTACTTAAAACCTGGAACAGTCTTCCTGAAGATGTGAGACAGACCTCTACTTGGACAATGTTCAAATCCAGTTACTTTTATTATGATTATTTACATTTTTATTTGTATTGGTTTGCAGTGGTCCAAAGTTATTCCTCACTTGCCTTGTACATTCCGATCATCCTAAGTATTTATAATGTGATGTGTTTATAGGCACTTCTCTCAACTTCCCCAAACCAGAACGCAGTTTTGCCGTCACGGTAATGCTAACAACAACTAGCATGCTAACGTGCACTTTCTGATTAACAGACAATAAAATGCTTTCTAATTAGATGCAGACACAACCCAGTGGTACATTTTTTTTTACTTCAAGAGCTGCTTATAAAATATATTTGTACTGAGGCTGCCCCCCACCACTACTTTGTGCATTGTCTACAAATAAACTTGTCTTTCCTTATTAAACCAAATTGCAATCTTGATTTGATTTCAATTAGTTGTTCAGACGTAATAAAGAATTGGACAGTGCAGACTAATACGAATACACAATCATCCAGACCATCATTTTTAGACTATTTTTTAAAGGAGTTGTACGTGTGACCGAGGCAGATAGGCCTGATGGTATTTTTAGACTTTTTAGCCGCGCCGTGTGTCTCTTATGGGATTGGCTGTCGAATACAGTGTCAATCAGCACACATGAGGGACCTGTCATCTGCTGGACCCCACTCACTCTGAGCTGGATTCAAAGAAGAAAGTCTGGCGGTTTTCTGCATTGATGGGTTGGTATTAGCTACGATTTTGTGGCATAGAAAGATAAAGTTAAATTAAATGCATGCAAACACATGTATTTAAGTTTATAGAAAAGCGTAGCAGCTAACTCCAACTTGTGTAACAATCAAACAAATAGCTTCTAGCAAATGCTATATCACTTTTTTGCAGCAGTGGGTGACCGCTGTACAGCTCTCAGGCACTAATTTACAGATCTTGAGCTTGAGTTTGTCGGGAATAGCTAGCAGACCACATGCAAACTCCAAACAGAAAGCACCCAACACCCATGGAATCATCTTACTAGCCACTCAGCCACCATGCCACCATCTTTTTCCACAGGTTAAGGTATTCAAGATCTGGAACCCTTTACTGCACATATTAATGCTGTGGATCAAAACATCCAATTCACATGGGAAGAGGCTAAGGAGAACAAATTGGCCTTTTTAGATTGTGCAGTAACTATAGGAGAGGCCCGGCGACTGCAGGTAGAAGTCTTCAGGAAACCCACACACACTGACCATTACCTGCTGTTTGATTCACACCATCCACTGCAACACAAACTCTGAGTTATCCGTACACTACAACACAGGGCTCAAGTGGTTTCTACAAACACAGAGGGAAAAGTGAAAGAGGAACAACACGTAGAGGAAGCCCTCTCTGCTTGTGGATATCCAAAATGGGCCTTCAAAAGATCTAAGAGAGCTAAAAAACAGGACAACAGGGAATCTGAACCTAGAAGGAAAGGTCTAACCATTCCTTACGCAGTTGGTGTATTGGAAAAGCTTCAGAGAATTTTCAGACAGTATTCCGGTCTATTTCAAACCTACGAACACTTTAAGACAGAAACTGGTTCACCCAAAGGACAAAACCTCGAGCCACAAACAAAGCAATGTGGTCTACTCCATTCAGTGTACTAAAGACTGAGGTGATTGTTAAATTGGAAAAACTAAACAGCCACTCCATAAGAGAATGTACCAACACTGTTGCGAGAGCTCCTCTGGACCCCAGTCCATCGTACATCTCCATCTCAAAGCCATTAACCACTCCTTTGAAGATAATGAGGTACAGAAAAGAAATGGTTTGAGAGGGGAGTTAAAGAAGCAATTTTTGTTAGGAAAGACAATCCTTCCTTGAACAGGAATGGGGGCCTCAGACATAATCTATCCCCCATCTATAACGCCATCTTCAGACCCAAAGCAAAACAAAAAAAACAAACAATAGGGCTAGCCAGGACGCTAATAGGTGTGAAATCACTCATTAGGGGCTTGAATGACTATGCTAAGTAGTACTCAAGCACAGTGCACAGTTAGGGTAGCACAATAGACCTAGCCTACAAACAGAAACTGTAAACAATAGGTGTTTTGAGTTTCAGTGTAGTTAGCTCCTTCCTTCAGATACATATAAGGCAGTGTCCACCAGTGATCTGACCAGAACTGAAGAAGCGTTTTAGATGAGCAGCGAAACGTCTTCACTCCTACAACGTTTTGTCCAGTTGACAAATTTTATTTTTCTTTTGCTATACCCAAAGGAACAAAATTTCCATGGAAACAAGCAGGAGAAGGCTCTCCTCCAGGCCTTGAGGTTTGTGGAGATGCAAGCCTGCTCACAATAGACATTATTTTGCCTGAAATGTCCCAGAATATTATTTACACTAAACTATCTTTCATATATTCAAATACATGTCTTTCACTGTCAAAAGAAATGATGATGTCATCTGCTTGTCTCCATGGATATTGTTAAGTTTTATACCATTTTGAGGAACATTACAAACAAAACATCTCCACTGAGAATAGTAGGTTTTGGACTCTCCACCTTAAACCATGGTTAGTGCCCTTTAAGCAGGAAAACGATAAAAACAAACAATTTCTTGTAATTACTCTCTCTATTTTTCCCACTCTCTCTGCCTTCTCTCTCTTTCTCCCCCTCTTTCTCCCCTTCTTTCTCCCCCTCTTTCTCCCAGCTCAATTCCCAGCTTACGTGGAGTTTATTGATGTGCCCGGGGCCTATTTGTTCAAACTCATTTCAGGTGATTGGAGGAAAAACAACACTTTTAAGTAAAATAAAATACAGACGGCACATCCTTTGTCTGTTTAACAAGATTATCCTCAGGTCAACAGTTCAGGTCGACTCGGCTGTCTCTGGACTTAATGTTCTCTACCTGACTGTGTGTACCCACTCAGTGTTGGAATTAGAACATAAAGGCTCACTATAAGGATGTTTATTTAAATGGGAACATTTATCAAAATCTAAGAGTTGAATTATTATTTTTCTTCTGATTGAGCCACTCAAAGTTGTGAGTGATTTCAGCATGTTTGGGGAATCAAGACACCATTACTTGGTTTTTGGTTTGTTTTATTTCTGTTTTATTTTACTGATTTAATTATACTTTTTTGTCAACAATTCAAGTTCATTTTTTCCCAAATTTTTTATATAATCCTCACTCTACAGTAAATATTTTCTTTATTGCAGGAAAAATATTGGGCACAGCCCCTTTAAACGTGCTTCTAATGGAGGGTCTGCCACCTGTGTATCTCCATGTAGATGTTATTGTTTTGCCTGGAATGTTCCACAATGTTTCTATTTCCACAGAGACAATCAGGTGACGTCACAAGACTAAGTTACATATCAGCAGATCTGTGGAGAAGCGCGCCCCCTAATAATAAGAATGCATGTGTTTCAGCTTGGTATTATACGGCAATAACACTTGTAAATGTATAGATAAGTTAAATGTGATGCTGTGGAACATTCCAGGCAAAGCAATAACATCTCCATGGAGACAAGAATCTGACAGAAAGTTCACCAGAAAAGTTACACAACACAGCTTTAAAGGCCGTGTACTCTGTTTTTTCCATGTATTTGAGGAAAACTGTCTTGCCCCAGCACAGATATATTGTATAAGCAGCTCTTGAGGTCAAAATAAGGCTGCGGTGTACTGCCTGAGTCTAATTAGAAAGCATTTTATTCTTTGATAATCAGAAAGTGTGTGGCTAGCATGCTAGTTGCTGTTAGCATTACTGTGATGGCAAAACTCCACTCTGGTCTCTGAGAGTATAAACTCATTGTGAATAATTAGGATGCTCTTAGAATGTATAAGGAAAGTGAGGAATAACTTTGACGTCTGCAAACAGTTTAAAATGAACTGGTTAGGTTTTTCTCATTTTGGAGATACATAATAATCAGGTACAGCTCCTTTAAGCACATTTTTTGGCTACTCTTCTGTCTGTAACAATATGTAAATGTGTGAAAGCTGTACCATTTTCCTGGTCACATTCAGAGTCTGAGGCTAAAGCAGTGCGAGCCACAGTGACCTGGCAGATTTATGGAGGAGAGCAGAGCTAATATTTCCCGGAGGAGTTGGAGGGTGAAGGATTTGGTGCAGGGGAGGTGCGGCTAGTCCCCGCGAGAGAACCCAGTGCATACAGGGTTTAAAACTAACACCAAATTATGCACACTAGCTAATATCTAAAGTTATATAGCTGGAATATAATGTGGCGCTGCAATGTGGGTGGATGTAAAAAAGACAAAACAATAATTGGTTGTTTTTGGTGAGGTCCAGTTTATTTTATGGACTACAGTTGCCTGGCGAATCCAGAATATTATCTCTCTGTATTTTTTATACAGACTGATATCAGTCTGGTCTCCACACGCTCCGTTGCGTCTCAAGCCTGGTCAGTCGTGATCGCTCAGTCAGATTTGTTTTTTTCAGTGACGTGAAATGAAGGAGCTCATTGGTCACCTATGATTTACACATAAAATCAAATTTATCTCACCTCAAATTAGTTTATTAGTTTGGTGCTTTGCTCATTGATTCTGCAGAAATCTGCAATGTTTTTCAGCCCCCTGTGATATTTTTTCCTTTATTTTTTCCGATATAGGCAGACTATATGTGTCCCTGATTTGGCTAATCCACCTGTCAATCACACCCATTAGAAAACTGGGAGATTCACTGGTGACCAGACTCACATCTTCGTAAAGTATTGAACAAGTTAATTTTTGGAATCCCAGGCAAGAACTACAGAGCATTTTAAGGATGTTTTTCAATGTCAGTTTGCACACCCAGCCACCAGGTTGGCTGGGTGTGCAAACCAGGAGGAGGCCCCAGGAAAGATCCAGGACATGCTGGAGGGACTGTGTCTCTCAGCTGGCCTGGGAAGAGTCCCACCGGAGAAGCTGGAGGACGTGTCTGGGGTGAGGGAAGTCTGGGATTCCCTGCTTAGACTGCTGCCACCGCGACCCAGCCCCGGATAAGCGAAAGAAAATGGATGGATGGATGGCAATTTAAAGCAATTAGCACATACCCTAGTTTGGCCTAGTTTAGACAGGGACTATGACTTTTTCAGGGGTGACAAGGAATTATTTAAAATTAAAATTTCCAAGATTTTATGAAAAAAATATTTACCATCTTTGAAACGGTAGATTTAGTAAAAAGGAAATGAGGAACTAACTGATTAAAGGGACAGTATGTAACTTTCTGGATGTGGCATGTCACCTGCACCATTCCATGGAAATAGAAAGGAGGAGAATGTTACTTCAGAAAATACTCCATGAAGATATTTTATGTTTTATGCCATACTGTGGAATATAGCCAAAGTAATAACACTTCTGTGGAAAAAAGCAGGAGAAGGCCCTCCTCCAGGCGAACAAGTTTGCTCACTCAGAGTGAGAATTTTTTTCTGTACAATAAAAACAACCAAAAGGAAACAAACATGGTTATATTTGGGGCGACAGTAGCTCAGTTGGTAGAATGTTTGTCCACTGATCCGACAATTGGTAGTTTGAATCTCTCGACATAAACATCATTGGTTGAGCGGTCAGGTCCATCGTTATAACTTAACTTATGTGAATGGCTGAGTGGTTCCTTGAAGTTAAGTGCTTTGAGCACCTTGAAAAGCGCTAAATAAAAATATGACCATTTACTATTTACCATATTTGGCTCAAAAGATACATACTAATGAGTAGTTGAACATTGTACTGTACAGTCTTATGTTCTAACGTGTTTTTAATCATTCAACTAACTAAAATATACACATAAACAGCCAAAAGTGCATTACATTAGTTCTACTTCTAAGAGTTCTTCATTCTTAGCAATCTGTAAGTAGAATAAAACTTTTTAAGTTGAATACAGTATTGTCCAAAGTCCCTCTCAGTCTGACAGTACTTTAGGACAGCTGGTGTTTGTGCTGACTCAGCAGGTCTTGCTTTAAAGTATGCTTCTCTTTGAAGCCAGATGAGGAACTGCTCTATGAGGCCTGGTGCAGAGACAGGGCACGAGCAGAGCACAGCCATCTGCCAGGAAAGCACCAGTGAAGAGGGCCCAATGGACTTGGCTGGACACCTCTGAAGATTTAGCAAACCTGATGGTCTGTTCTGGGTAAAACATAAAAAATAAAATAATAAAACAAAAAGGTAATGTGTGGAACCTTTTCAAAATGATTTTCAAAATGATTTTTCCATGCTGAATGAGCTGACTTGTTCAAATTGGGAAAAGAGGAAGTGGACCACCCTCACACTTGTCATTCCAAAGCACAGCGACGCATGCAGCTCTGTCTTCTGGGTTTGTAATTGATAAAATAACATGGCTCATATGGATCGCAGGAAATTATAGTCTGACATAGGGTTGTGAAAGAAATGCAAGTTGCATAAATAAAATGTGTTGGATTGTGCAAGAATATTTATGCTAATAACTCTGACAAGGGATTATCTTGCTCTCTGAACACCAAAGCCCTGAGCATGGATGAGGGAGCACACTGCCTAATATAATTTCTTAAGGTAATAACAACGAACGAGTAAAGATAATAACATTTGCAGACAGGAGATGTATTCATATGATATTTTCTATGGTTTGCATGTGTGTTTAGATTTTGTATTATGTGGATGTATATAACTTGGTTAAACCTGAAGTATCCAACTTTCTTTTAAATGAGTATATAAAGTTTTTCTTTTTTTCCCCAGAAAGTTTATTGTAAAAGCAGAATTTTGTGACAAAAATCACACCAGACTGTCTTCATCTGATTTGCAATAAATAAAATGTTTTCTAACCTGAGCCATGAGCTTTGTGAGTCTCTGTATGAGGCTTTGGGATGAGAGCTGATTGGCTGAGCAGAGGTGGTTTGGCAGCGTCATCTAGCCATTTTGGAACAAATGAAAAAAAAAAAAATGCTAACATGATCTGCAGAGCATTTAAAACAGACAGAAATGTCGGCATGAATTCATAATTACATCTGTTCATTGTTTTCCTTAAAGGGCCCATATTACACTATTTTCTGATCTATGTTATAATATTGTTTCCTCATCAAAACATTCCTGGAGTTGTGTTTTGTTCCATTCACACATGTTAAAAACACAAATCCTGCTTATTTAAGCTGTGTTTTCTCTCAAATTTGTTCCATTCACACATGTTAAAAACACAAATCCTGCTTATTTAAGCTGTGTTCTTCTCTCAAACAGAAAACACTCTGTTCCACCTTGTGATGTCATGTGGTAATACAGGAAGTGCTCCACTGTGTTTTTAAACTCCATACACCTTCACTAGAATCGTTTGGATAATTTCCAATCTCTACAAAAAGGAAGCTGTTAACTTTAAAACTACCGCTTCATGACATCACAAGGTGGAACAGAGCATAGAGCATGATAATAAAAGGTTACTTAAATATGTGTGACAGAAACAAAACAGAACTCCAGGTATGTTTTTGATGAGGTAACAACATTCTAACATGGATTAAAGCTCACAAGAATAAATTTTGCATAATATAGGACATTTAAAGTTTTGGTAAATTTGTATTAACTACTGGATTGCCAACAACATTCACAACACAGCCAAATACAATTCAACAATATTTTTTATCATTTTGTGTACTTTTGTGTAGTAGTTTTTGTGCGTAGTACTTAAAGTTTCTGAAAGCATCAACTCAACTCATTATTTTCCAATCAAATATCAGCAATAATAACAATCTTTTAAAATGTTTGTAGAAAGGGCAAGGTCTACAGATACTGTATGAGATACAGTTCTGATGAGTTACACACAATCTATAGTTTCCACTGGGAGAGCAGCACCGTTCAATAAGGTCATATGCTGTCGGCAATATATATCCACTACTGTACCATATTAATATTTATAGCAATATTCACATGATCTCACAAACATGGAACTATATTTTCTGGAGCTGAAACATGCACTTTCACCTGTTGGCTAGCTTGGTTCTCTGATTGGTCCATACGTAATGCTATAATTAAAAGTTCAATATGGAATTTGTCTCACGGGTTCACCACCTGCTTGTCTGAGATGTTCTAGACTCTTTGCATAACACCTCACAGCTAGTTCCAACTGACTCAAAACTCTCCCTGAAAAGTCCTACAATAGTTCTAGGTCTGTTTTGCTCCTTGTTTCTCACCAAAAGTTACACAATAAATCACACTACAAAATAATTAGAAGTTACTAACAAAAAAAGTAAAAGTGCACATTTGCTAACTCTGTAACGCAGTCTTATGGCAGCTAGGATAAAAGATCTCCCCTTGTGAGGAAATGCCTCTGGAGCAACCTGTCAGGAGCAGTGAGAAGGACTACATTAGCCTGAGGATTTATATTGTGCACCAAGACATGGAGAAAAACATGCAAACTCCACACAGAACCAAGAATCAAACCTGGAAACTCGCTGGGAAGCTCAAGTCCTAGGCACGTAGCCAAGTGAGATGGCGAGCAGACAATGACTGACATAATGATTGATAAAGTTCAAACTGCCAACATTGTATTTATTTAGTTATATTTGATCATAAATCAGGTATAAAAACACTACTGTCCCTCCTTCAGGTCATTTCCTCCCTGTCTGATATCGCTGTCAAACCGCACCAGCTCCTCCCATTGTTTAAGGAAAAAGCAATGAATAAAATATAAGGTAAAATTGTATTTTTCATATGAATAATGTAAAAGAGGCCGTGCTGAGGGAGTCCACGTCTCAAGGTTATAGTATAGTAGCACTGTCAGTTTGTCTGCGCTGGTACAGAACAGGACAATTCTGCTCAGTTTACTGTCAGGTTACTTTCCATCACTGCATGCTCCTCTATAGGCCTGACAGATGTACCATGTT
>KN486824.1:7998-23913 GCA_000787095.1 Periophthalmodon schlosseri | reverse complement strand
CAGCACTATTTCATTTTCACTTTATTCTGAAGCAATGTTTCAGCAAGGTTACTGAATGAAGAGTTGACAGTGAATAAGGTACCGTATTAGTATGTAGAATTTTTTTTATAGACTACTACAATGAAAAATATATGTCCAATAAATGTATCAATACATAAAATAATTAAAATAAATCCAAAAAAATAACAATAGACTACTACAATGAAAAATATATGTCCAATAAATGTATCAATACATAAAATAATTAAAATAAATACAAAAAAATAACATAATTAAAATAAATAAAACAATTAAAATAAATAAAATAAATATAAATCTTTAAAGCTCAGTTACTTATTTTTTAGGCTCTTACAGTGGAATCAGCTGAACTTAATTAAACCTAAATAATTTAAGCGAGCAGGTGAATGACTCTCTTAAAATATTTTGTCTTTTATATATATGTATATTTTACATTACCTTAATATTATCTGATAGTTGCAAGATATGACCAATTATTTTAATAGTTCCATGCCAACCCTGCATTACTTTTGAGGTATGGTGTATTGTAAATGTGTTGCAGAGAATTCATGTTACCAAAAAAACATATTTTATTAGACCAGTATTATTAATATATGCCTACTTACTCCCTTGATCTTTTTCCTATTACTTGTATTAATTATATGTTAGCTAATTTATTCTTACAAAAACCAAAAAAACCCAAAACAAAACAAAACAAAAAAAACAAAAACAAACGCACTGTACCTTTAACTGAGACCCTTCCCACTTACCGCCTACCACGTGACACAACAAGGAAGTCTCGCATTTCATTCATGATCTATTACAATAACGGTTTCATTTACGATGAAGTTTGTCAAATTATTGCATTTTTCAGCAGAAATAGCGCGTTTTAAAGGCTCATGGTTCGTGTGGTGACGTGTAAGGACGTTTTTCACGTTAATGCAGTTGTGATGTTTCTACTATTTGTGGTAAACTTTTTAATTTCACCTGCGTCCGGGCAGGCATCGTTACCGCTCGTTATCAACACATGGCCGTTCAAGATCGCCACGGATGCAGGTGAGACTTGTTCACTTTATTTAATACAAAAGCTGCAGAAAAAATATGTTGCAAGATTCTGTCATGTGATCTCGTGACCAAAACACTAAAGGAAGGAACTCTTTTCTGAAACTGGTTTGTCCATGTTATGTCATAAATGTTTAACGTAGCGTAGACTTTAGTCTTTTATGACTTTCATTTTACGAAATGTTGGTCAACATCTAGGCCTACCTGACATTTTAGAATTGCAAATATACAAAGAATAAGCAAAATTAAAAACAAAAACTTTGCTTGAACTAATGCACTTTTAAAAAAAATAATTATTAAATAATCAGTTTCAAGCTGTGGTTGAAGAAGTACTCAATTTTGTTAAGTAAATGTACAGATACAGAGGTAAAAAGTTACAAAGTAAAAGTATCACATGAAAAAAATCGACTTAAGTAAAAGTATTTAAGTACCCGTTTAAAAATGTACTTTAAGAGTAAAAAGTAAAAGTATTTCAGACAAATGTTGTTCATATGTTAAAGTATTAAATGTAGTGATTTTTTATAAAAAAAAAATATATAATAAATTATACATAGTTTGGTCGTCAGTAGCAATATGTATCAATTTCTTAATTTTTCTGATGAATTTTGTGTATTTAGTCCAGTCAGTCAGTCCAGTTAAAAAATGTAGTGAAGTAGAAAGTACAGATACCTGCTCTCAAATGTAGTGAAGTAAAATTAAAAAGTATCCACTGTAAAATGTACTTAAGTAAACTACAGACACATACTATCCAAAACCCTTTGCCTACTGAGATACAAATTTGATATTCTTCCTTTTCCTGTCACATTTTCTGCTTATAATAACTATAAACTACCCAGAAATGTATATAGTCTGTAGCCAACTACTTTAAAATCTCACCATGTATTGAACATAGCATGTGCTTCATTAGCTGTACATCAGTGACCTCTTCTTTTCCAGAGTAAATGATACACATAACACTTCTTCTTCTGGTGAGTTCCAACGGTTGGTGACAATAGGAGATAATGCCTTCATTTTTCCCCATTCTTATAAAAGTAATGTTTGATGATGCCATTGTGATACCAAATCAACTGAGAGACACTGCTTTTCCCTAGTTTTTAGAATCAACTTTATCTAGGTACCTATCCTTCATGTTTTATAAATTCCATTGTTTTCTGTTTGACATTTTGATTTGATAATGCCACTGTTTTTGTTCTAAAAAATACTCTTTGCATGTACTTTAAAGTCTGTATTCATGGGTTTCAGCTTCCTGCAACATTTTGAGGATTTGTTCCCTTTCAAAAGATATATTTAATTTTAAAGGTTAATCGCTATGACAACGGTCTTAGTCATTCTGAAAGCGTATGTATAATCAAAATAACGATGAACAATTATCAAAATAGTTGATTATTCTGATTATTACGATTAATGGGTTTTAGAATGATGAAAAGTTCTGACTGTTGCCATTGCTGTCAAAAGTCCTCAAAATGGCGTCCAGAAAAGTCTTGCGGCGGAAACCCAGGCATGAATAGGTCATAAACGTGCATAAATGAATAAAATTTTTGACAAGACAAACAAACAACAAAATATATGGTGAAACTAAGTAGTCTGGATAAAGTAGTTTGTGGCGGTTAGCGAACATGCTGTAGTGGCCTGAGATTGCACTAGCGAGCTGCTATCAGGAGGGCTTTGCTAGCAGTTGGCGTCCTGATCCGTCTGCTGCTTTGAGGGATCAGTGACCAAATGTTAGGCAGCTCCATGTTTGTTTAGTATCCCTCCGAACGGTCATCTTATGTAACTGCAATATTAATTCTGCCCATATTACAATAATCCTGGGATTTGAAGTGCTGGGAGAATGGAGGGAAAAGTTTGGGACAATAGAAATGCAAGGACTTGAATTGTTAATGATTTGCTCTTTGGGCTGAATTGATAGATAGATTTCAATTCACAGATAATAGACTCAAAATCTAACACACAACATAAAAATTATCCAAGTAGAGCTGCACAATTTTGGCAGGTTGCAGTGGTCCAAAGTTATTCATCACTTACCTTATTCATTCTGAGAATCCTAATTATTCGCCGCGATCAGTTTATGAGCATTTTTCACAACTTTCCGAGACCAGAGTGAAATGTTGTTGTGGTAAGGCTAACAACAACAACTAGCATGCTACTGCACACTTACTAATACCCAGACAATAAAACTCTTGATAATTAGACGCAGAGAGTACACATGGTCTCATTTTGACCTCAAGAGTTGCTTAGAAAATATATCTCTACTGGGGAAGACAAATTTTGCTCAAATACATGGACAAAATCACGTACAGGCCCTTTAACAGTTGAACATTAACAATTAAACTATGATTTGCTAAACGAATACAAGAATCTCATGCATTTCAGCATATGTTTGTAGAGATCTTAAAACCAGTCTTAGCAAGTTTTACCTTGGTCAGATTGCTTTGAGAAAGGAATGCTGTAGAGGACATTATATTACCTAAATAATGCAGCCTTCTGTTGGGGTTGTCAAAAAATCAATACCCAGACTCTAATTGATGCTAAAAGAGTTTGGAACTAAATACTCATTTAAACAGGTATTGATTGATTCTGAAAAAAATCACCTAAACTTGGACCTATTATCTATTGCATTAAAAATATTTTTTTTTTATAATGATTGTGACGTGTGCTGTGCAATTAATCAAATTTATAGGATTTCTGTTCAGATTGATGGCGTTTATGAGCACTTGCTCTGCCCATCAAAACCTGGAGCAAAGCCACTTTTCTAATCTACAGTGGTTTATGAAAACAAAATATTACAAATCAAATTAATTTGTTGTATACTTTTTTCAAGGTAAATTTTGACATATATAAAAGTAATCATTTTAAATCATTGTGATTTCAATTATGATCAATTTCAATTATGATTATTACAATTATGATGTTATTGTTGCCATAATCGAGCAGCCCTAGATTGTGATACTAAAATTGGTATTGAACCTTTTGCTTAGCTGTCAAGTGTATAGAATTGAAGACTGTATGGAGATTGTATTACAGAATTTGAATGGTGTTAACAAGCAGGGAGATAGTATTGAAATCGAGTTTGACATTTTTTGTATTGTGACAGCACTGTTTCATTTTGTTTGCAGAGTATTTAGTTGTCAAAATGTGAACTCGTTATTTAAAGGCGCTCTCATGTATATGTTCTCATGTATTTGAGCAAAATTTGGCTTACCCTAGTACAGACATATTGTACAAGCAGCTCTTGAGGTCAAAATAAGTCTGCTGCGTGCAGGAAGTGCGCGTTAGCATGTTAGTTGTGTTTAGCATTACTGTCATGGCAAAACCCCGCTCTGGCCTCTGAGAGTTGTGAAAAGTGCTTATAAACTCATCACGGTGAATAATTAGGATGCTCAGAATGCAATAAGTTAAGTGAGGAATAATTTTGGACCACTGCAAAATGTTTAAAATGAATTGGTTTCGTTTTTAACACTGTAAAAATCAGATACAGCGCCTTTAGCTTTATACTAAAATGACACATACTTGATCTTGTTTTGTCCTTGCAGCGTGGAGGAGCCTGCAGTCTGGAGGCTCGGTGCTGGACGCGGTGGAGAAGGGCTGCGCTCAGTGTGAAGTGTCCCAGTGCGATGGCAGCGTGGGCTACGGAGGCAGTCCAGACGAGAGAGGAGAGACCACCCTGGACGCCATGATTATGAACGGGTATATAACAATGGCATTAACTGGGGGGTATTTTACTTCTGTGGGGTATTAACCGCTAACGCATAACATATTTGGATCACCATGTTACCTTTTATTGTTTTGAAAATGCTATATTTGCCGAAAACAACATATTAACACATTTTCTAAGTTTCACTTTTGTTTTTGACACTCTGAGTCCCCCCTCCCTTTACTCTCTGCAAAAACTCACTCCCCCTTCAGAACGCTATCGCAGCGCAATCAGCGTGCATCCTGCCAATGAAGCTACTGCACATCGCATCAGGTTTTGTCAGGTTGCTGTGTACAGTTTTGTATCCTGCTTTTGTATATTTATGGAGAATTGTCGTGTGGGAGCATGGGTGATGTAGGCTTGTGGGTTGAGAATTGCAACGAATCTTACAGCTAACCGTAAAGAGGGTTTGAATAGGGCCTGAAAGAGATCGCAAATTTACTCAAACATGCATGGATGACATCTAAAACCTCTTCAGGCATGTTTTTGATGAGGGAACAACGTTATAACATGGTAAAAAGCAAAAAAACATAGATCCCGCATAACACCCCTCTTTAATGATTTTAAAGTATGTCTGAGTGGGTTAGTGCTTCACAATTTTCCGAAATCGTGAAGCAATTTGTCTAAGGTTTTGGCCGCAGTTCACATTTTAAACACATCCAGGAGCATTAACATTTGATAGAAGATTGAAATATGATGTGCTAAACAAACCATGCATTTCAGAACAAGTCTAAACTACAATACGACCTGTTTTTTTTGTTGTTTGCAGAGGAAAGGATATTACTTTAAATAATTGCTGTTTTGTGTTTTGCTAATTGCATCCAAAAAAACATGGTAATTTAGCTTCCACAATAGATCTTGCTGCCTTACTGTGCAAATGAAAGTGGCAATAATTTGGAGGCTCAGAATATTATTATTTTTTTCTTTGTCTTGAAAGCCGAATTTTCAGTTTCAATTTGTATTTCCAGCATATATTGAAAAAACCCCATCTCCAGCTCAATGTCAAAAAGGGATGATAATTACTTTTTCCAATGTGCAAAGACGTCTGGCTGAAGACAACATAACAACTATCCACAGTGACCCTGTGGAAATGGTAGAGGAGTACAAGTACCCAGGAATAGTTTTTGACCATCAGCTGAAATTTGCTGCGAAAATTTCAACAAAAGCAGTATCTCTTAAGGAAGCTGAACTCCTTCAATGTCAGCCAACACATCATGTCCACCTTTTATAGCTCAGCTCAGAGCACTCTCACCTCCTCTTGCATCTGCTGCTACAAGTCCATCTCTGTACAGAATAAAAGCAGGCTGCAGATTATCGTAAAGATAAAATTATGTGACTCCCTGTAAGATCTCTATCCTCCGTTTTTGAGCAACAAATTGTGAGGATAGGCACCAAGATTCTTCAGGACCCATCACACCCCAGAATTCATCTGGCTCCCGTCTGACCTGCAGCCTGAACACTGCAGCTGACGGCCACAGAGAAGGAAGGGGAGCTTTGTCCTGAAGGCTGTTTCCCCCTCAATCAGACTGCACTGACACGGGACCACCTGGCTCGTTCCCCCTCATTCTGACCTATTGTCCTGTTCAGTTCTACATCAAGAATACTCAATGTGTTTAAATTACTCCTAGGGGCTATATGATTGATTGTTCTAAAAAAAAAAACTTTTAAAACCAATTATGATGTAATTTGAAATCTTTCACTAACTTTTCAGACCATTTTTGAGAATTTTATGGTAGTTATTTGTAAGTGCACATAACCTTTTGGCACTAGAAAATCTTATATTAAGAAATGAGAATTTTTCAAGTTATATTGAATAAAAAAGGAAAGGCAAGTTTATTTGTATAGCGCAATTTGCACATAAAGTAATGCTTTACAGAATAAGACAGTAAAATCACAATACAAGCAAATCAAAACATAAATAATCATCGTAAAATTAACCTTAAAAGAGATGAGTGCAGAATAAAAACCTTTCAGTCATATGTACAGCTAAACAGAACCGTTTTGAGCCTGGATTTAAACATTGTCAAAGCAGAGGCCTGTCTCACATCTTCAGGAAGACTGTTCCAGGTTTTAGCTGCAGAAAACTCAAACGCTGATTCCCCATGTTTAGTCCTGACTCTGGGCACCAGCTGGAGGCCGGTCTGTGAGGTCCTCAGAGTGTGAGATGTTTCATATGGCACTAAAAAGTATATACTTAAAAATAAATATAATTAAAGTCACATTATATGGTATTACTTATGTAGGTGAATATGGTTTCACTCATTGCACTCATTGCACTAGTTGAAGGGGAAAATTATTTTGACAACCGAAAATATGCTTCTTTTCACAATAACAGCAACACTATAATATGACAGTGACATGATGACATCCCTGTATAGCACTAAACCGTTTGAAAAGTGTAGTGAAATGATTAGCCAACAATATTATCTAACGACTTTAAAGACCCAGTCCCTGCTCACTCTAATTAGGCACCTACACACATTCTATAAGTCATGTATTTTTAACGCAGCTCCATACGACATCTTCTTTGAGTTTCCTAATTAGGCGTCACAGTGAAGAGACAGGCGGCGCGGAGAGGAGGAGGAACAGCTTTGGCTCCCCGTATTATGTGTTTAGTGTCTTTTAGTTGCATCATTTAACAGATAGACTTTTGCGCCATTGCAGTGATGAAATCCCAGGGTGCATTTCTGTAACACAATGGTCACTTCAGTCGACGAGTTTTAGAAAAGTGGAGCGTTTTGGTTTGTCGTTACGGCGCCTTCAAGTGGAATTGATGGAAAGTTGATAAAGTATTATTGCATTCACTATGGGTAAAGTAAAATACATGAATGAAAGAAGAGTACTAGCGTTTTTCAGTTCACAGAGAGAAAGCAGCAGAGATGAAAAATGCGTGAATTCTAACATTGTAACAAATACTTCTATGTTTTGTGATGAATGAACACCTTTTATAAAGCTTGAAAAATGTGGTTTTGCATAATAACTCTCCCACTTTAAGGAGAGGGTAATATGCAAAATCAACTTCTTTGGAGCTTTCTACCATGTTATAACGTTGTTCCCCCATCAAAAACATGCCTGAAATGGTTTTATATATTATCCATGCATGTTTGAGTAATTTAGCGATCTCTCCCGGGCACTATTCATAAATATACAAAGGCATGATATAAAACAATACACTACAACTTCACAAACCCGATGTGATGTGCAGTGGTTTCATTATCGGGATGCACACTGATTGTGTTGTGATGAAGCTCTGAAGGAGGAGTGACTTGGCGCTGGGAGCAAAGGAAGGAACAAAACTGAAACAAGTTTACAAGTTGTTGTCGGTGAATATAGCATTTTTCAACTAACGAAAGGTAAGATGGTGATCTAAATATGTTATATGTTACTCCATAGATGTGGAATACCTCCTCTTTAAAGATCATGTAATATGTTGTGGTAAGATATGATTTACTACTAACATGGTGGGTGTTAACCTTGCATAGATTTGAGCTTGAATTCAGTGGTGGATTGGACCAACGACAATTTGATTTATCAGCTTGTCTCGTCCAATCGGCTTGAAGTATTCGCCTGAACGTTCCACCTTTCCCTGATGGCTTTCGGTGAGAGCGATCGCAGATTGATAAAATGTAAAACCCCACTCAGACAGCCACACATCAATCTGGCCTTTGTCATGTTAGGTCAGTGTTCTCTCCCTTAGATTATCATACATACAGGAGCATCCCCTTTAGTGGGACTGCGAGGTCAGATCCATTCTGTCCACTAGAGCTGCAACTACCATAACCGTTATTTTAGTAGTCGACTAGACAGCAATTACTTCTATTGTACTTTGAGACAGCCAAATAAAGGCTGAATAATTGGTTCAGCCTTTATTTGGCTTCTAAAGAGAGAAAATTGTATTATTAATGGAAATCAGAAATTGTTTTTGTCGCTACATCTGTTATAAAAAGATCATTTTGTATGCGGTTTAGAGAGTGTAATGTTCAGATAATGCTTCCCATGATCAGAATACAGTAATTTTTTATTTTTTTTATCAGGCTCACTAAATGTCAAATATGTGCAATTTCTCATTGTAAACCAAATATGCCACCATATCATCCTGTGTAAAGTGTAGGGCTATAGTCTTTCAGAGTCAATGGTGTCTCTTGTTCTTAGATTAGAAGGATTACTGTGGGACAACAGCAGAAAGGAGAAGTTAGTGAGTGGGTGTTTTAGCTTAGATTAGGTGTTTTTGTATGTAAAAAGGCAGATTGTTTAAATACATTGTTTCCTTTTACTTTTTCCTGCATAAATAGTAGTTTTTGCATGAACTCACTTGCATTTGCAGCCTTGCAAGTGCAGTGTGGGTCAGATACACAAAGAGCTTTTGCCACACCCCCTTTTTAGTCTAATCAATCAGCAGGACATGCCTTTAGTCGACTACATCCCTAAAAATCTCACTCATGGGCTCACTAATGTTTGTCAAAAATGTAAAATGTGTGTAATTAATCATTGTAAACCAAATACGCTATGCTATCATTCTGAGCAAAGTGAGCGTTTGATCCTGTGTATTTCTATCTCGGCTGCGTCGTGCTGAGGTCACTGATGCCTGCACCATAATGTAAGCTGCTAAGTTCACAGAGCTCTATAACAGGAGTGAGTCAGCCTGTGCATTCTAAACAGTCTGTTATATTGTGTCTGCAGGGACACCATGGAGGTGGGCGCTGTGGCTGACCTGAGGAGAGTCAAGAATGCTATTGGAGTGGCCCGAGCAGTGATGGAGCGCACCACCCACACGCTGCTGGTGGGGGAGTCAGGTACGTGTATGCAGCATTAAGAAGGGACATGTTATGAATCTGTTTTTCACATATTGTAATATAAAATGCAAGGGACTTTTCACAGAGAACAATTTACTGCTAGGAAGTTGATGACTCATAATTACATTTTAATAACAAAGTCAAGTCAGGGTTAATGAACTTAAAAATTCAGGTGCATTGTTCACTTCAGTATAAAATAGACAGTTGATAAAGTGTCCCATGTCTTCAAAAAGACCTAATCTAAAATACTAATTACTTAAAGCCATAGTATGTAACCTTTTAGCCAAAAAATAAACTAAAATAAAAGCATGTTTTCTCATTTTGGTTGTGTTTATTGCACTGAAAAACATGCGTCCTTACTCTGAGTGGGCTTGCATCTCCACAAACTTGATTCTTATTTGGCCTCCTTTTTGTTTCTATGGAAATGTTGTTTTATGGCTATAATTGTCCACAGTATGGCATAAAACGTATCTATCTCCATAGAGAATGTTCCAAAGTATGGTCTTAACTTTGCTGTATTTGCCAGTTTTAACTCTGGCAAATACAGATTGATATCTGTCTGTATTTTTTATACAGATTGATATCAGTGTGTTCCCCGCGTCCTCCATTGCCTCTCAAGCCCTGTGATCGTGCAATAAGATTCGTTTTTGTTTCAGTGACAGATGTGAAACAAAGGAGCTCATTGGTCACCTATGTTTTACAAATAAAATCAATTTTCTCGCACCTCAGAAGTCAGAGTTTAGTGCTTCGCCCATTGATTCTGTAGAAATCTGCAATTTTTTCAGCCCTGTGTGATATATTTTTTCCTTTATTTTTTCTGATATGGACAGACCATGTGTGTTTCCACCTGTCAATCACGCCAATATAAAAATGGTGAGATCTGCTGGTGACCAGACACATCTTTGTAAAGTATTAGAGAAGTGTGTATTCTGGACCCTAGGAAAGTTTTAACTTACTATTTTCATGAAATCAGGCAAGTGAGGCGCCACCTCCCAGAAAGTTACATACTGTACCTTTTAAACATGTGTCAGTGCAACAAAAAAAAAAACCTGTGACCAAACCTGTTCCTAGCTCGCACCAACCCGTTTTGGCACATTGCTAATGTTCAAACGTGTGCTCAGCTTTAGAACAACATTTTCAGATGGCAAAGGACATCACAGCTAACACACTCTCATCCCAAAATGTCACATTGCAACAAATATCAGACTTACTTAATCGAGAGTAATCCTGGAATTAAACCAGGACTAAACCAGGATTAGAACCTGACCAGTCCAAGTGTACATCAGGCCTAAACTGAGCTCAAGCCAGGACCAAATATGGACAAGTTTGAACACAAGCTTAATAGATGCAGACAGAGTGCTAGGGCTGAGTGTTGCCAAATACTTCACGATACAATACACGTTGTAACTTTACTGCATTTAATGTTATGCTGTTGTGAGAAATGTTCATTATTATTTGGAAAGAAATATTAATTTAAAGAAGCAAAAAAGGTACACTGAAATGTATTGTAACTGTGCCAGAAAATGTTTTATTTTGAAATACCAGATGTGTTTTATTGTGAAAGGAACTCAATAGGATGCTAATGCAATGTAACTGCTATCTTGGCTATTAAAAAAAAAAAAAAAATGCAAATTGCTGCTGTGTTCAATAAAACATGTAAACACTTAAACAGAAAAATAAAGACTTTTGTTTCACAAATATATAATCTATTATTGACTGCAAATTATAAACCATTGAAAACTGAAAATGTGTGGAGTAAGGATTTGGATGCAGTATTGGAGAATGACAACTGGAAAAGAATATGGAACAGTATTACTTATTCAGCCAAAAATCCAAACCATCAGATATTGCACTTTAACTTTCTACATAGAACTTATTTAACACCCAAAAAGAGGTACCTGATGAAACTCACCTCTTCAAATTGTGACAAATGCTTGGAGAACACCATTGGTACTTTTATCCACATGTTTTGGGATTGTAAAGATGTCAGTATATTTTGGAAAACTGTACATTCTCATCTAACTAAAATGTTAAACAAAGACTTTTGTTTTCCCCCACTTATCTTTATAATTAACGATTTTTCAAACTTACTAAACTGGTCCTTTTCTCACAAAAAGATACTACTGGCAGGTGTAACAGCAGCGAAAAAACTGCAAAACTGGCAAACACCAACAACTTGACTCCTGGTCACTGGATCAATACCTTTCGTTTTATCATTAACATGGAATTATCAGTAGCTAAAATGCATGGAGCCAAAAGACTATCTCATTATGGAGTAAAACCTTATATACCTATAGAACTGGATAATCTCAAATAAGCAAAGTTCAACAACTTACAATAAGTGGAAGAGATTTTTATAATGTAAATATACTGTAAACGCTTTTTGGGGGTTTAAAAATCAAAAAAAAAAAAAAAAAAAAAAAAGCTAGAAATTTTCAGTTAGGTGTATATGTGTGCATATGTCTATGTGTGTATGTATATGTTATGTATGTGTATATGTGTGTATATATATTTGTATATATTGTATGTATGTGTATATATATAATTAGTGTGTATATGAATACATATATAATGTATGTGTATATATGTGTATATGTATGTTTTATGGTATAGGTGTGTGTATATGTATGTATGCATATATGTATATGAGTTTGTATCTGTGTATTATGTGTTGTTTTTTTGTAAGTGTGTGTTTGTGTGTGTATGCACACATACAAACAAACATGTATGTCTTGATTTTGTTCATGTGGAGCCCAGGGAGGGGGGGTAGGATGTCACCATGAGTTCGGGATTGGGGATTTTTTTTTTTTTAATTAAAAAAATTGACTTAAATTGATCGCAAAAAATAAAAAATGTAAACACTGATGTTCCAATGAAGAAATCAGTTTGAGAAGCATTCACTATGTAATAATACATATCCTGATGCAGGTTCCATGATACAATGTGTATCCCAATACTTGGACCTTCATACGATATCTGTCCTGATACACGGAGATCCCTTTAAACTAACGTAAAAACATTTACTAAATCAATGTCCTGATTATGTAGAATAACAAAAGGCATTTGAATTTCATGTTCACAATGCCCTTAATATCAGAATACTATTGTCCTTTGAACAAATCACCTTCTCAGCCCAACAGATTCTGGATGAATTCAGTAGAGAGAAGGTAGTTAAGAGTCTAAAAGTACCACAATATTCATCTCTGTATCGATACATGTATTACCAAGAAGTTGGTCACAATATATATTACTGTATCGCTAGTTTAGTACAGCCCTACAGAGAGCAGTGTGGTCGTAAAGCGCTGCTCTTCCCATATCTTGTATGGAGGACAAACTAAATGTATTGTGTTACGAGAAAAAACTTTAGCTTTTGTGTGCCTCAATAGCCTGTACCATCACAGTTCAAATGTTAAAAAAGGTTATATAGCATACCATGTTCCCCTTAATGCTATATAAAAGAAGTTTTGTTATTGGAAAAAGATACAACTCTGAGTAACCTGCAAGTCAGTGAGACAGGCCAAGGACTCCAGCTGTGAATTTTCTTTATCAAACTCCACAGATATTATATACTAAGGCTTTCACTGCACTGCCAATGTAAACTCTGCTATTCCACCAGCAATAAACATGTCTAAGGTCAGAGTGGTCCACGCTGAGTGACTTGACCTGAAATTGCTGTTCTTGTCTCCTCTAGCTTCTGTGTTTGCTGAAAATATGGGCTTCACCGCAGAAGAACTGACCACCAACAAATCTCTGAATATCTTCTTCGAGTGGCTGAAGGGCAACTGCCAGCCTAATTATCGAAAGGTGTGTGTTTTCGGCTCCCTCTGAAAGATTGATACAGGCGCAGGAAATTGTCAGGCAGAAGTGAGTACTGGAGAGAGGGGGGTTGACATAGCACTGCAGACAGATGGACTTCTGAGAGAGTCTACGGATTATATATTGTATTTAGTAGTAAATAAAAGAATTCAAGTACATCTATAAGACTTTATGAAATGATTTTAAGCTGGTGAAGCAAAGTTTTTATAAGGATATTATGTTATTATTATATCATTTTGGTTGATAATTATAAGTATAAATTCATATTTTGATTCAATTACAGTTAATCTTGCTAGCATAAAATTTCTGTAAAAACAACAACTCAAAGTCAGGGCATCATCTAAACAATTCAATTACATTTGCAAAGAAAACAAGGATGGAAGTCTACCACTTAAAATCTTCAATACCTCCACCATTCTATTTTTCTTTCTCTCTTTTTCGAGTTTAGTGACTTTTGTAACTTACTGCATCTGATCCAATGCTGCACTCCACCAACACTATCCTAAAAATGAAACCTCTGGATAACCACCACCTCTATTTATTGCTCGACTTACCCTGTGTCAGTAGAACACACTGATAAAGGCACTGTACCTGTTCTTTACTGTCTTAAAAACAAGAAAAACAGAACTAGTTTTAAACGGTTTGCAGTCGTCCAAAGTTATTCCTCACTTGCCTTACGCATTCCGAGTACCCTACTTATTCACTGCGATGAGTTTAGAAGCGATTTTCAGAACCTTCAGGGGCCAGAGTTGGCCATCACGGTGATACTAACAGCAACTAGTATGCTAACGGCGCACTTCTTGATTTTCAGACAAGAAAACGGTTTATAATTGCTGACAGTACACAGCGGACTGGAGGGCTGCTTATGCAAAATATAAATATATATGTACTAAGGCAAGACATATTAGACTTTATGAAATGATTTGCAGATAGTGACGCACATCAGGTGAATCAAATGACTGTATGGTTGCCCTAATGTCTAAGAACACAAGAAAGGTGCAAAACGTTTCAGGTGTGGGGTCTGCTACCTGCTTGACTCCATGGAAATGTTATTGCTTTGTCTAGAATGTTCCAGAGTATGGCATTACAATTCACCACAATAAGTTCATAAGCGCTTTTCATAACGCTCCAAGTTTTTGCCGCGGCGGTAAAGCTAACAGTAACTAGCAAGTGAATGTGCACTTTCTGATTATCAGACAAAAAATGCTTTCTAATCACATGTAGACAATGGATATATTTTGATCTCAAGAGCAGTTTGTATAATATTTATGTACTGGGGAAAGACAATTTTTTAGTTTAGTTTTATACATTATTACTTGAGACTCATCCAAGACAACACAGCACTTTGGAGCTGGTCTTTAGAAATTAAGCACCAAGTAAATTCTCTAAATGACTGAGTTGGATAGTTGGATCTAAATTGCACACAGCCATCATTGGTTATTAGTAGAAATAATGGACAAGTAGAGGTGGATTCTGGAGCTAATGTGGGCTTGTCAACTAGCATTAGATGAACATTTTGTAAAGTTAAGACCAGTGACACCGTATAATAAGGCAAAAATTATCAAATGGTATTGACATTTTGGGATCATTTATTTTTCAACCAGTCTGAAATGTGCTAAAACCTGCCTTGGAAACGTGAAAGGACTGCACAATTATCCACAAAGGTGCAGAAATATCACCTATGGTCTTGTTTTGAAGATTACACAGTATGCTTTTTAAATAGATTTTTTTTAACAGATTGTTGACATTTTTTAATTATTATGGACTGTTTACTCAATAATCTTCTGTATCTCCTGTAGACAACAATGTATTACCTCTAACTTCAAATGTCCTGTTTCTTTGTAATGCACTCACCATTTTAGCTCCCATTTCTACCCTCCAAACGTCTCATCTTACCTCTTCCTGTTTATCTGCCAAAAGTCCATATGGGCCGTCCTATTGATCATATTTACCATATTACTTCTTAACAAGGACAGCCCCTAATAGTTATCGAGCCTAACTCCAACTGCACTGTGTCAGTCAAGGACATCGCTCACTCCCCTTTTGAGTTTCCAAACTTTACAATCTCAACTCTCCATGCTAATAAATCATTCTGTTTAACGCTAATAGAAGTCGTACCTTGAACTGTTAGTCCTGACAGATGATTCATGACAAGAGCTAGTGCGGCGAAAACGTGGTATTGTTTTAATATTTATATTCATTCAATACTGTCAACCGTTTTATAAATCGATGAGAAGTTAAAAAGAGGTGATGACAATAGTGACAAAAGCTGTCAAGGACTCTGCGGCGCTCACTGGCTGATAGCGTTTCAGAGTGGCTTTAGATGCTCAGAAATGTGTTCCAAGATGAAAAAGTTGTTTCTCATAAAAGGATAACTGAATACTGTAAAGTCTAACTACTTCAAACAAAACCTTGATCAGGAAGGTTAGGTTTTGTGTTGGTGTTGAAAAATATGTTATGTTAAGAAAATACAAGGACTAAATCAAGAAGGTTTTTGATTGGAACTTCTCATTGCGAGATAGGGCCAAAGAACACAATAGTGTAGTGTAGGGA
>KN486823.1:0-26396 GCA_000787095.1 Periophthalmodon schlosseri | reverse complement strand
ACGCTGCTGAATCCTACATGTATCACCGATTAAGAAAATAAAATTAGAGAACGAAGGGCATGTGCCAGTGGCGGTGAAAATAGGGATTGATCGCAATATGGAGTCTTGAAAATAAGCAATTAAAGACTGCTTAAACATGCACAAATCACTCCAAAAACAACTCCGAGAGGGTAAATGAGAAGAAGAAACAACTATAACATGGTTAAAAGCTCTCAAAAGTCAATTTTGCATAATAGGTCTGCTTTAACAGTTTTATTGTCAAGTCTTAGCTGAAAAACAGTACAATTCTTACATATGTTTGTCTGCTTTTTCTACCCCAGACAAATGAAGAGACCTCAACTCTTATATTTTTCTCACTTGTCACAATATGCCAGATATGTTTTCGTTTAGACTTCAGTTCTATGTTGAAGTCACTGATGTGAAGAACGCGGTGGATTTGTAACAACATCGTACCGCGACTTTAGTTTTTACATTAATACAGACGGCTGAAAGCAATAAGTACTTTTCATTTAATTATATGATAAAAAACACGACTGAAGATCACTTTATTCTAACCTGTTATTACACAGTGTCAACAGATAAAAACAAATGTCACAAATGGAGTGTTTTAAATGTACAATATGTAGACTGCACAGCTGAAATAATTACAGACTCAGAGTTAATTATAAGCTCTCTGACGCTCTGGAACAAGGTAAAGCACAAACCGTTTCCATTTTACTAACCTGCTGCTTCATTTGAACAATAACAACGCAAGTCTTATACCGCCACAGCAAACGAATCCACATTTTTGGTGTGTTCAGTGAATAGTTTCATGTTAAATAAAGTTTGGTGGAGGCGTCGACCAGTGTGATAAAGGAAAGTAGGAGTGTGGTTGAAATATCTGATCCACAGTCTGTATAAATGAGTGTGACGTCACCCGTAGCGTTCGGCTCCAGTCAAATTAAGCTTGTCAAGGCTAGTGGTTCCAGGGGCAAAGTTGGTGCCGACTTCTTTTTATATTTGGAATTCAGAGCGAGGCCGATGAAGGTAACGCCCCTTCCCGAGGCGGAAGGGGCGTTATCGAACCCGTTTCTAACGCTAGCGGGAGCGACCTTGGGGAAAGAACGTGCCTGATTCGTCTGTTAGTAATTTACGGACACAATAGTAAAATAAAAATACCAGGATCGTGTAGAGCGGGTTAATACGAACATTTTAAGTTTAAGTTTAAGTCATGATCACTTCCTATTTGGAACATGGCGGCTAGCGGGTTAGCTATGTCCATTTATATATACAGTATATGATCTGACCCCAAGACCAAGACCCTGTTTGAGGTGAGGAGGAGATGAGGATCGATACCAAATTTCAATGTATCGATATCAGGTATTGAAAAGTACTGATTCACATGCAAAAATATTGGTACTTGATATGCACATATATTAGATTTTTAGATCTGTTCAAGTTGGAGTGGGTAGTTAAAGTTTCATTTTAATACAAAACTTACTGGTGTTGGTATTGGTTCATTATTGTGATACAAAAAAGATCGAAACAAAAATCACTAGAATCCTCCATCGCTTGCCTGGAAAATCCAGAATGTAATCTCTCTGTGTTTTTTTATAGAGTCCCCGCGTCCTCTGTTCCATCTCAAACCCGGTCAAACGTGATCGTCCAATCAGATCCGTTTTTTTCAATGACGTGAAACGAAGAAGCTCATTGGTCACCTATGATTTACAAATAAATGTATCTCACCTCAGATGAACAGAGTTTAGTGCTTCACTCATTGATTCTACAGAAATCCTCGATGTTTTTCAGCCCCCTGTGATATTTTTTTCCTTTATCATTTCTGATACGGACGGATCATGCGTGTCCCTGATTCGCTAATCCACCTGTCAATCGCGTCCATTTGAAAACAAGGAGATTCACCGATGTCCAGACTCACATCTTCGTACAGCATTGAAAAAGTGTGTATTCTGGATCCCAGCAAGTCGATCACTACTGAAGTCAAAGATAGGGGTGAGCAGTTTCATTAGTGAACACTTATAGCTCTCTTGTTTGTCAAAGAAATATAAAAACAACGACAAAAGAAGTCTGGGTAATATTCTGCAGTATTCTAACCTAAAAAGGCTAAATCAATCAATAACTCAGGGAGGCGGTGTCATGTGAAGTTTGATTGCATTTTAGTGAATCAATTTCCACACTTGGATGTCCATTAAAGCGAAAGTAGTGTGACCTCAGTGTGCCGCGTGTGGAGCGGGTGGTCCCTGTGTGCCGAGGGGCTCATTTGGAAAAAAAAAATGAGCCAATGAATGGGATTTGTGCTAGATGGAATAATATGCTGTGAAAGTCCATTAGGGAGTAGGCTAATGAAATTGAAACAGCTTGGTGATCAAATTAGAATCTGTTCGGCACATATTTAATTTAATGTGCTGCTGAATTTCTCCCACACTTTCTATTTGGTATGGCCCCCGTATGCAGCCAGCGCGCAATTAATCAAGCACGGGTAGAAATCATTCCTCGCCTCTCCTCCCCTCGTTTCTCAAAGATCAACAACTTTTACAATTTTCTCAATGACCTAACCTTCGCCTGCAGCCCCAGACACAAAAATGGTTTCATATTCAAAGGCAAAATGCAAAAGTCAAGGCGTGCCGGTTTCCAAACATTACAAAAGGAACCATATACGTGACCTTTGAGTGTTTTCCCATGGAGAATACCTTTAGTCACTATTTCATGCTTGACTGTGCAACGCTGCCTTGAGTTGATTTGAATAGACACAAAAGATTGGAGTCGGTTTTGAAGAGCTGCCCTCTGCTCACAGCACGCTCTCTTTACAGAGTGTCAGGTAATATGCAAAACACAAGCACAGGGAGAGAGGGGGGAGACAGCGGAAAGACGCTATACAAAGCAGTGAGTTAGAAACATGCTGACAAAATACCCAACTCACACTGTAAATAGACGGTTGGAAATAAAGTCATTCCAATATTATCTTCTAAATGGTCACATTTTTATATCTCGCTTTTCCACCTTCAAGGCACTTACATCAAGGAACCACTCACCCATTCACACACGCATTCATACACCGGCGTACGCAGACACCGGGGGCGAGGGTGGGTTAAGTGTCTTGCCCAAGGACACGACGACAGCACTGGTCTGTGGGAGCTGGAAACGCAAAGCCAACCTGTGGGTCGGTGAATCGGACCAACCTCCAACCTTCGGATCAGTGGACAAATACTCTACAAACTGAGCTACTGTTCTACCAAAGTTGGGTTCCACCAATGTAGGAAGTTGAGAAGGTTTGCGCCTAACTCCATTAGATCTTGTTTTTTGTCATGCTTTTATACTTTACTGGAATGATTGATAAAATGCAATAGAACTACAGTATACTTTGTTAGAAAAATGGAAACGAGATCTCTTCAGCTAACGTAGTCTTTAAAGGTCCTATATTACACAAAACTGACCATGTTAGCCATGTTAGAATGTTGTTATCTTCTCAAAAACATACCTGGAGTTGTGTTTTGTTTCACACACGTTTGAGGAGTCCTGGTTTATTAGTCTGTCTACATCTCCAAAACTCAAAATGCTCTGTTCCACCTTATGATGTCATGAAGCAGTAGTTTTCAAGTTAACAGCTCCTAGAGATTGGCGATTCCAGGGCTGAAATCATCCAAATAATTCTAGTGAAGGTGTGTGGAGTTTAAAAACACAGTGGAGCACTTCCTGTATTACCACATGACATCACAAGGTGGAACAGAGTGTTTTCCATTTGAGAGAAGAACTCAGCCTAAATATGGAGGATTAGTGTGTTAAACGTGTGAATGAAACAAAACACAACTCCAGGTCTGTTTTTAATGAGGAAACAACATCATAACATAGATCAGAAAATATCGTAATACAGGCCCTTTAAATACATCATCTATGCAATTTAAAACAATACAAATGTCAAATTTATTCCTCCAAAGTCTGAACTCCACTTCAACTCACTGTAGACTCGATGATTAAAAAGACCTCCTCCTCCTTCTGGTCTCCACGGAAATGTAATTCGCTATAATATTCCGCAGCATGGCATAAAACTTGGACAATGTTTAAAGTACGGTTTAACTTTCCATTTCCATGCAATCATGCGGGTGACATGCAGCCTCCCAAAGGTTACGCAGCGTTACTTTAATCTGGACTTGAGGACCTCTCAGAACAGAATCTTTTTGTCCTCCTGAATATATTTTCTTCATTTTAAGTAAAACAGTGGCACTTTAATGCAACCTTTGAACCTGGAAAAGCAGAGTTGAGAGAGTATCACCCATCTGCTGTACAAACACACATTCCAGGCACGCACATCAACCGCTAACAGACGATGAATGAATAAACAACCCCTCTCTCTCTCCTTCTCCCTCCCTCTCTCACACCTTTGCCACTTTTTGATTTCTGTCACAACCATCTTGTTTATCAAACACCTTCTATACATATCGGCATTTCAATTAGAAGACCCACATGCTCCCAAACAGGTGTTCAGATGCTAACGTTACAGTAGGCAGCGTTATCATCTCTAGCTTGGGTGATGTCAGGTCGGGGATGTGTAAAAAGTGAAAAAAAAAGGAGAAAAGTCAGGTGAGGAGGTGGCAGAGGAGGTGGTTGCCATAGGAGATGATGAGGCTTGTCTCTGTTCTCTGCTTGGGAGAGATGGTAGACCTTAGGACAAGCTAGCAGCAATAGGATGGGACTGGGAACGTCGGTTGCCAAGGGTAACGAGTTTTGGGTTGATACATAAGCTTATATTTGGAAATTATTTGTAAAATTTGTACTCCTTTCTTCACTTATGGTGGTTCAAGTTTTAAGCACGGTAGTTTCAACACTCACGTAAACATGATATCTGGGCGACAGTGGCTCAGCTGGTAGAGCGTTTGTCCGTTGATTCGAAGGTTGGCGGTTCGAATCCAGCTCCCACAGATGAATGCTGTCGTTGTGTAGACTGGTGTGTGAATGTGTGTGTGAATGGGTGAGTGGTTCCTTGATGTAAAGCGCTTTGAGTGGCTTAAAAGTGGAAAACTCTATATAAAAATGTGGTCATTTATAACCATATTTGTTGAGAAGGTATCCAGTATTTTCAGTGTATTAAACATAAACAAACACTGCGATGTAATAGGCCTTTGCAGCTTACCACATATTACTTTGGATTTGTTGGATAAAATGGACTTAAGTATTCATCATAATCACAATTCCTAATATAACAATGGCCCTTTTGACTGGCGAACATTTAAAGATGCACTGCGTAACTTTTCTATAGAACAGTACACCACCTGCCTTGTCTCCATCGAGAAAACTCAATTTCAGCGGATACAAGCAGGTGGCGTACTCTTCTAGAGAAAAGTTACGCAGTGGATCTTTAAAATTTTGGCCAAATTACACGTCAAATCTGTGGAGAGGCAACCTAGTTTAAATTAGTAGCACCATCCACAATTAGCACTTCAGCTCATTACTTACTGTATAACCTTTTTCTAGGAGCGTAGGCCACCTGGTTGTCTCCATGGAGATGTTATTTCTTAGCCCATATATTCCACAGTGCCACATTACACTTAAAACTCAGTCTCAACAGATAGAAGCAGGTGGTGCTACTACGCCAAATTACAGGTCACATCTGTGGAGAGGCGACCCAGCTTACAGTAGGTTACTATGCACACTTAGCACCTCCACTAATGCATCCTCATTACAGCAGCATTCATATAAACTAGCAGTTCTCTTTATCTTGCCACTGAATCATAATCTCGGCAAAAGTTGAAGCAATTACGATGCAAATGGTGTGAATGGAAACGACAGGGCTGGGTGTCCTCGCGCTTAGAGGGAGGGAGCCAGGCATGGATTGATATTATAACACAGAGATGGGCTCGATTTGAAACTAAATGAATCTCAAATCAAAATCAAATGAATGTGCTCGAGTAGACAATCAGAGGTGGGAGGGGGAGAAAGAGAGAGAGAGAGGGAGAGGGAGAGAGGAGCAATATCTTCAGTTAATCACATTCATGCATCCAACTATCTTTACCTGCATATATTTTTGTCAAGAAGGACAAATTTTATCTAGGAAAAAAAAATCAGACACTATTTGCGGCAATGGTCTTTAAGCCATAACCAAAAACTTGACCAAATAACATGATAGTGCCAAAGGTGTGGGATTGTTACGCTGCTCAAATCATCCAATGGGCCGTGGACACGTTTACAGTTTTCCTCATTTTTACTACGACTGATCTCGCATTAAAAAGGCATCGTTACCATACGCAAACAGCCGCTAGCCTATAACTTTAACTCGCCTTAACTTTAACAATTCAAGCCACTTTTATTCTTATCCCATGGACGTTGATGAAATGGAAGCTTCTCTGTGCCGTTTGAATTTCTGTGTGTTCTTTTTGAAGCACTGTGGCGCAGTGTCGAAAAACAAAGCAATAAGAAATCAGATCTGAGTGCGTCATCCCATAGCTTTCTTTATAGCCCACCAAAGGAGGCAGAGGTCTACTTTAGTGCAACTTTCAGTCACCATTCAAGACATGGGTTAAGATCTTGGTCAGGAGTGTCTAACAAGAGGTAACTGTGCATATTTAAGAACAAAAATATCAAAAAGTAGTCACCTGGATTAGGTTTCGAGGAGCCATGAAGACACTTTATCATTACTGAAAATATTACATACATGGAATTTGTTTAGATATTTTGTGACCAGGTTAATAGGCAAAATTAGGTACTTGAAGAAATCCACCCATCAAGAACATCCATATCCCGTCATAAAATTGTCCACAGAGCATTGGAAACAGAAACTGGAATCTTCTTAGCACATTTTTGACAATTTGGCAAACTATCACTTGCAATAAGTTGACCCTTGAACTTTTGACCTTATCCGCGGCGATTTAATGAATGAACGACCACCTGAACTGTGCTAGTGTCGCCGTGAAGCCGGCGTCTCCCATGGCGGTCGCCCTGCAGTCCTGCTGGGCCACATATGCCAACTCTGCAAGTGTGAACGCAGGAGCAGCTTGATACTGGTCAACAGCCCAGATCCGCTTAATATTCATTCATGCAAAAGTCAATCCCACGAGTTAAATTGGTCAGTGACGCTAACAACCTTTACAGAATGTATAAAAAATGTATAAAAAGACAGCGGTCCAAGGTTATTCCTCGCTTGCGCATTGAGTTTATAAGCGCTTTTCAGAATTCTCAGACAAGACTGGAATTTTACCGAATGGCATGCTAACGCAGACTTCCTGATTATCGGACAAACAAACGCTTTATAATTCGATGCAGACAGCACGCGGCGGACTTATTACCTCTTATGACCTCAAGAGCTGCTTATATAATATAACTGTACTGGGGAAAGACAATTCAGTCCCACACTGCTCAAGTTAAATTAGGCAGTAATGCTAACAGCCTACGCAGAATGTATCAAAGAACTGATGATTGATTGGGTAAAGTGTTTGTTTATAGGTCTAAGCCTGTGTAAATGACACAATTTGAAACGGATCACAAAATAGATGCAAAATGTTTTGTTGTCTCAGTCCAAGTATTGGGACCCCCGCAGTTAAACAGCATGGGGGCTTCTCTGCGGCAGTCACAATATGTCACTGCACTTTAGGAGGACTTTCATGTGGTTTGGAGAATAGACAGCAAGAAATAATGGACCTAGGATAGAGTGCTATACAAAGAAGGTCAGACAAAACCAGCCAGTGGCCTCCGTAGACTCGGCTAGGTTATGGTAGTTGTAGTTAGGAGAGGAGACGCTGATTGCATTCTGGAAATAGTAAAAAAAAAAAATCAATAAATAAATGAAATGTGATACAGTAATTCTCAAGTTTCGTCTAGTTTTCTATTTCAAAGCATTTCTCTGGAGATCAATGGCCTTCTTGGCTAAAAGCTTCTAAATTTTAATGTTCCAATCAACCACAAGTCATAACTTATTTGTGGCTTATATGTGGATATACTTACTAGGCTCTTGCTAGGTTCTGGAACTACAGCTAACTATTGGATTTATAAGAAAAACTTACATTTGACATGGCTCTTTCCTGATTAAGGTAGCCTATAATGTTGATCAAACTCATTCGCATGACCTAGATGGGAGAAGTGTCTTGCCCAATGACACCATAACAATGTGAGATACCTTTAAGCTGGCAGTGAGATGTATTTGTTTACAGTGTGTATTACATTTAGTTGCTTCTTTCCATATCAGACATAATAAAGTGTAGACACAACGGTTAAACTAGAGAACATTTATTTTCCAGTTATTATATGCATTACTGTTGTACGCCTTTGTCTGCTTGATAAACTTCATGTTTGGTACATTCCGTTCTCTAATCACTACTGACATCAATGTATGCTGACCTATTTGCCAACACACAATCATTAGCCTTTTTCATTCTCCTTGTATTATGTTAGCAAGCGTCTCAACATGCGCTAGCTGTGTACCACTTGTCTGCAATCCAATAAACCTCATTATGGCATAAAAGACAGCTGTCAACTTTAACTGCTCCATGTTTTGCCCTTTTAAGGCGCCGTACCGGATTTTTACCCGTCTTAAAAATGTGAAAAACAGACCGAGATCATTTTAAACGATTTGCAAGTCGTACCTCACTTACCTCACGCGTTTTGAGCATCTTCACTACTCACCGCCGTGACTTTAAAATCGCCTTTCGCAAACAAGACCAGATTGGAGTTTAGCCGTGACAGTGAAGCTAACAACAACTAGCATGCTAACGTGCACTTCCTGATATTCAGACGATAAAACGCGTCCTGAGTAGACGCAGACGGCACGCAGCAGATTTGTGTTGACCTCAAGAGCTGCTTATACAACATATCTGTACAGGGATGAGACATTTTGAAAAAAAAATAAAAAAATCGGGTAGGGTCATTAAGAAAGAAAAATGCGATACTGAACAGCATATATGAATGAATAAACAAACAAATATATTTCAGTATAGTCTTAAGGCTTTTAAATTGGGCCCCTTAATACGGCTGGATAAACTGAAGGAAATGTAGGTCAGTCTGTCTACTCTAGTTGAAGGAACGTTGAGCCAAGTGCCCTACTTCCTGAACGCTTTGGACACTTTGAGGCCAAGTTATCTCCAAATGAATTCCACTACGCTTTCCGAATGACATATTATTTTTTGAACTAAACGAATCTACATCTCCACTTTTCATGCGTGTCCTCCCTTGTCCTAATTATTTTCCCTTTCGAAATGGCTTTATTTTAAAATTAATTGCTCTAAAAAGTAATCAGGCAACGTTGTTTCTCTTTTCTTTCTATTTTTTTCGAAAGCCAATTTTCTGTTTTATAATGCGAAACGGCTAAAATGATAAGCGCATATCAAAGGCTGAGCAGATAGCGCTTCATTGCTCCGTTCACACAATTAAACAGGAGCCCGACTGCTGCAAAGGGGAACCGTAAAAACCTGGGTGATTGGAATGCGAGGGAACGCTAGTGTAATCCTCCGCGAAACGCCATTAAGCTAATTCCCTATGATCGATTATGGAAAAGGGTTGCGAGCATTACTTATGTATATGTCGTTTGTATATATGCATGTCAGAGGGTGCGATCAAAGGGTGCAGGAGGCCTTTTATCTGGCGTTTAAGGATTCTTAACATGTGTGGGAAGGCTGTGATGTTAGCATGATGAATGCTACAGAAGCTAAAATGGAGAGATGAGTGATGGGTTGCCAAAGTGGGCGTCGGTTTGTACGTGTTCTGTAGGTCTCAACATAACCGTGATAGAAGAACAACGGTATACTTGAAATATATAGACAATGTTTTCATATATTGACTTGGTGTTGTTGGGATAGATTCGGCCCGGTTTAGCACAGTTGTGTTTCAGTTTAGTGAATCCCTGGCTGGCCAACACAAACTCTCTTCCCCGTCCCAAGTTTAAATGTTTACATACATTGGCGACTCTAAACTGAACTTGGTTTTGTGTTGTTGATGCTCACGATGAGGGATATCAATCAATTTCCATGGAGATGTTTTCATGGAGATGCCTGGAATCTTCCACAGTATGACATTACATTTCTATATCTATACATTTATTCAAATACCATTTTTTTTTTTGATAGCTCAAAAATACCTTGAAGATCTGAGCTGTTATTTGGCCTAGTGGTGCCACCTACTCCATGGAGATAGATGTTCAGTGCCATACTGTTAGTGATGCCAAGCGAGGCAATTACATCTCCACGGAGACAAGTAGGTGACAGACTCTCCTCAAGAAAAGTTACTTAGTGCACCTTTAATGTAAGAATTGTATGGGGCAGTGTTCTAGCAGATATAGCACATGTTGTTTTTTGCTTCAAGCACCAAACTGGTTTCATTTTTCCTTTAGCAGAAAAAACATTGTTGAAATCACAGAAAACTGCTACCACTTTTTATACTTCTACCAAACCTCTCCATCACAGCCTTACCTTTTGAGCTAACTGTATGGACTTGCACAATAGACGCTTGTGACAAATACTGTGCCAGCATGAGGTTACTCTTAAATGTCTGTCCTGGGTCAACCCTCAATCACTTCAACAATATACCAGATGCCCTGTAGACTGACTGGAAATGCCATTACCAGCCACCTCAAATATCTTGAAATTCAGAACGCTATTTTCTTGTCTGTAAAAGATGCTGAACCTAAGCAACAGCCTTACAATATGTACAGATTTTTTGTCCTAGGAATTGTAGAAATGTTTGGATGTTTCTGAGCAGCAAAAAGAGGGTCTTCTTAAAGCCTGCCAACAAAAATTGAACATTTCATGGTAATTTAGCTAATGTCTTCAAAAGAATTGGAGAAACAAAGAGCGTTCCTGCATAGAATTTGGCTTAAGCAATTATCAGAAAGTAAGCCACACATATGACACTGCCCTTAAAACACCTGCGCAAATAAAGCTACCTCAAAATGACTTTCACTATATTATGACACTACTTAAAAAATAATAGTTTTTCATAGGAATGTCAAATTATACAAAAACCCTTGGTAGATTCAGACGTAGACGTAGGATGTAAATTAACATTACAGGAAATGCCAAGGACACTTTATCAGATCCAATTTCTGAGTTACTGTGACTGAAGCCTGAAGATATTTTGTCAATGAAATACATGGTCATCTATATAACTTTTCAGGTGGAGGTCTGCCATGGTGATATTTCTTTGCCTGAAATGTTCCTCAGTATGTCTGTGTAATCCCTCAGTCGTCCAGGTATGATCCATAGCAAAAGAAGACGTTTTGCGGCTCTTCCAAGCGACTTCTTCAGTTCTGGTCAGATTGCTAGTGGACACTGCCTTATATCTGAGCTAACTACACTGAGACTAACACACCTATTTGTTTACAGTTTCTGTACGTTAGCTAGGTCTATTGAACTACACTACAAATGTGAACTGTGGCTAAGTCATATTTTTGCTTATTTTTACCTATTAGCATACTGGCCATCACTGTTGTTTTCCTTGTTTTGATTTAGGTCTGAGGTTTGGGTTATAAATAGGAGATAAATTATGTCTAAGCCCCCCATTCTTGTTCAAGGATGGATTGTCTTTTCTAATAAAAATTGCCTCTAAGTCCCCTCTTGAACCATTTCTTTTCTTTGGCTAATATCTGTACCTCACTATCTTCAAATGAGTGGTTGGTGGCTTTAAGGTGGAGATGAACCGCAGATTGGGGTCCCAAGCAGCTCTTGAAACGGTGTTTGTATCTTATGGAATGGCTGCTTTGTTTCTCCACTATAACGCTCACTGCAGTCTTCACTACACTGAATGGAGTAGACCACATTGCTTTGTTTGTGGCTCGGGGTTTTGTCCTTTGGTGAACCGGTTTCTGTCTTAAAGTTGTAGGTTTGAAATAGACCGGGATTTCATGCTGTCTGAAAATCCTCTGAAGCTTTTCAGACACACCAGCTGTGTAAGGAATAGTTACACCTTTTCTCCAAGGTTTTGATTCCCTGTTGTCCTGTTTTTTAGCTCCCTTAGATCTACTGAAGGCCCATTTTGGATAACCACAAGCAGAGAGGGCTTTCTGAACGTGTTGTTCTTCTTTCACTTTTCCCTCTGTACTTGTAGGAACCACTTGAGCCCTGTGTTGTAATGTTTGAATAACTCAGAGTTTGCGCTGCAGTGGATGGTGTGAATCGAAAAGCAGGCATCAGTCGGTGTGACTTCTACCTGGAGTCGCCGGTCCTCTCCTATAGTTGCTGCCCAATCTAAGAAGGCCAATTTGTTCTCCTTGGCCTCTTCCCATGTGAACTTGATGTAACGGTCCACAGCATTAATATGTGCAGTACTGAATTTTGCACTTTGATTTTAGTCCTGTTCTCATCGACGTAGCAATACCAATGCGTGGGTGGAGTGCCTGGAAAAGAGGCCAATGCATCCTGTTAAAATTGCTCCATATATAAGTTAGCAATAATAGGAGCGACCGCTGAGCCCATGGCAATTTCCTCTGAACTGAAAATATGTGGTATTTAAACTAATTTCCAGCAGTTGGCAGATTTGCTCAGGTAACAGTTTGGTTCTCTTTTTAGCTTAGTATCCTGCAGTAGCCTCCTCTTTGCTGCCTCCGCCGCTACTGATGTGGGGATACAAGTGAAGCGAGAGGTCACATCAAAGGAAATCATTGTCTCATCCGGATCAAATTGGAGACGCTTGACTTTGCTAACAAATTCTGCTGTGTTCTCAATATGGTGCTCCGTGTTACCCACGAGAGGAGCCAGGATGGTCTTCAGGTGTTTGGCCACATTGTACATGGATTTTCTGGAAATTAGTTTAAATATCACGTATTTTCACTCTAAACCTCTTTTGTCCAGTTTGTTGTCCAATTTGTCTTTTGTTGTTCGTCAGTGTGGCATTAATCTCATCTTACATGTGTTTTGTTGCTCAGAATACTGTAAGTAGGCTCGCCTCTACACAGATCTGACCTGTAATTTCACCTGGTGGCATTTCCTGCTTGTCCTCAAGGATATAGATGTAAGTTTAATGCCATACTGTTGAACATTCGAGGCATTGCAGTAACATCTCCATGGAGACAAGCATAGTGACAGGCCCTCCACTAGAAAAGTTCCACAGGGCACCTTTAAATGCATGTGCAGATGTATTTGCAGATATTATTCCTCTTCATACTAGTGGAGCCGTGTGCTTTGTCTGGCTCAGTGGGTGTGTGTCATTCGGAGGCTGAGTTTATGTGTCATAGAGAGGCGTCCTTTACACTGGCAGCCCTGAAGGGAGATTAGACACACTGCACTGGCTCTGCGCTCACATCTATCTGCCTGTTTCCCCTCTCGCTCACATCAACATTCGCCGCGTCACCGTCTCTGTTTCTGTCCTCTTCTCATTCTCCATACCTCCTGTCCCTCTCCCCCTCTCCTCCTCTCCTGCCATTTGTCAGCCCACGCTTCACTGACCCGGGAACACTGAACAGGTTACGGTGGAGGAGTAAAGGGGAGGTCCGGCGAGACGGGCCACGCGAGCCACAGATGGGCGGACGTGTCCAAACTGAAAATTTCATATACGATTGTCTTTCAATCTACTCTTTCCATTGTAGCAGAACAGACAAGTCTCTCAAACAGTTGTAGGTAGTACTTTGGATTATGAGATTAAATGGACATAGATGATTATAGGCAGCTACTACTTTTTTATGTGGCATTCTGAATTAATTTTCTCCACATTTTTAACATTAAGCTCCGTAAATGTACTTCTTTTTGTTAGACATCTACACAACACATATTGGGAATACACTGTTTTCACGCAGTGAACCACAGAAGAGAAATATTTACATATCTGTCACACACATTAAAATATTGTTCAGCTTTGTTGCTAATTGCCCAAAAGGCAGATTCACAGAGGTACAGTATATGCTAACATGAGCATCTTTGCAGACAAGTAGCTCAAACTAAATCCCGAACAGGGCTTAATCTGGCTGCTGCCAGCGCTGCAGAAGACATTCTACATTTTTATAATTGGAGCGTTATCCAACTTGTGCCATCCCCAGAGTGGCAGCATTGGCATGCGAGCGCCGGAGAGCCCTCAGAGGCTTTTCCAGGCAAAAAGCATATGTAATGAGTCACGAGGTCCCTCTCTGCTCCAAATGACATTAATTGCTGTCCACGCAAAAGCCTGCTGGAAAACATCCAAGCCATGCACAAGTCAGAGCAATTCATCACAGCAAACAAAATCTCTTATTTATCAAGTGGGACTGAGGGCGACTCAAGGGTTTGGGGAATACAAATATTCTACATGCAGTATCCCACTTTGTAAACGTATCTGCTCCACCACTATAAACAAAATGCAATCCAAATTCAAATTAGGAAGTACATAATGTTGGGACATAGACATGACACATAGACTTGATCACATCATTGCTAAACACAGAGAAAAGTTAGAGTTACCCATTTACTGACAGCTCAGTCAATTGGTTGTTTTTCGTCAAAATCAACAAAGTGTTTCGATTAAAGAATATAATCTAAATATATATCTAGACAAAGCATGCTACAAAATTACCATGAAAGTTTAAGCTATCCATGCGAAGAAACCACTGTACAACTTACTAAAATGGCTCCATGCATGTGAGAAACACATAGAAAGTAACCAGTGAGCAGCAGATTTTTAGTGCAAACCCTTGTTAACCCGCACCAAAGAAAAGGAAATTCTCTCTTTCTTCTCGAGCTGTCTGACATATCCCGGCAAAATGTGAATGAATTAAAGATAATGTGGGAAGAATGAATTAAGCATGCGCTCCTCAGTCTTCAGAGCTCCTTAATCAAAGGCGTCTGCTCGGATTGAGAGGGAGGGAGAGCCGGAGTTTGAAGGGGTCACGGGAATCACACTTTGAGTCGTGTCAGTGTCTGGCATCTGTCACTAGAGGGCCAGCGGTGGCGAATAAGGCCGCGGGCTCACTTGCTCCATAGAGAGAACGAAAAACAACTAAAAGATTCAATGCAAAACAAACCATAACTGCTGACTGATAGCATTAGCCTGAATTAGCTTTGATGGAAGATGACAAAAAGTGTTACAACAGAAATCCGTCATGTTTGGAGCAGCAATGCAACACGCGCGCACAGATTAATTTGCAAAAACAGATGCTAAAGACAATAAAAGAGCTGTGGAACAACCCGATAATCTGCTGGATTACCGGTAAATACATTGATCACTCCATAGTATTAGAATACTTCTGAATAAACCCAAAATCTACTGTTAGTTTAAGCTAACTGAAAATTCTATGATCCCAGGCTCAATACAAGTGAATAGCATTGTAGCGTAATTAGGAACATTTTTAAGTTGTTCAGAAAATTCAAGAAAAAAACAACAGATTCAATGAACACACTTTCTAAATCCCGTGATGCATATGAGCGACTTGTTCCGCTAACGTGTTTGATTTTAAACATATAAGGTAACTGTGACTAGCAAAAAACAGTTGGCTGTAATGCTAGCTTGTGATCTTGAGAGGAACTTGTTTAATAAATTGTATTACTGAACTAAAATCCGATTTTGGTTGTAACAGAGCTTCAGACAGAGCAGTGCCTCCAGTTAGCTTTGCCCCTCAAGGAACGTTCACGTCTAGGTATGACATCGCTTAAAAAGGTATCAGTGCAATCTTTCTGCTATAGCAACTTCAATCAACCCCAACTCCTCCGCAGCGGGAGAAAAATCAGCCACCTCAGACTCTCCAGCTCGTCTATTTGCAGTGATGTCATCTTTGCCAGAGCTATAATACCATAAACTTTGGAACTCATTATCGTACCTTTCTTAAACCTTTCTTGTAAAATGCTGATTATATAGACTGATTGCGCCTGCTCTCGTCTTAATTAACTACAAATGTGCACTTAAATAGACCTTTTCACAACACCATAAAAAGACACACACGTAACCTAGCGACCAACGTACTGCTTTCATATACTACCCAATCAGTGGTGTTGGTGTTAGCCGTGCATAGGTGTGACTTCGTAATTAGAAAGCATCTTCATTTACAATAAAAAAGCTGCCATTTTACACCGAAAGCGTTTCCTCAAGGTGACGATACTCATAGATTTAGGTGCTTTTGCTAGTAGGTATAATACAGTCACAATACACTTAAGTCACTTTACCTGCTGTGTGTCGTTGTCCATATGTTGCACTGTTGAACTAGTCATAGCCACTTATTGTACTCAATAGTTTTGTAGCCTTGTATTTTTATTCTACTTTTCTTCATTAAAGGTCATACATTATGCAAAATTGACTCTTGTGAGCTTTAAGCCACGCTGTAATGCTGTTACCTCCTCAAAAACATACCTGGAGTTGTGTTTTGTTTCATTCACACATATTGAGTAATCCTTTATTATTAGTCTGTCTACATCTGCAAAGCTCAAAATGTTCTGTTCCAATTTGTAATGTCCTTAAGCGGTAGTTTTCAAGTTAACAGCTACCCTTGACCTTTTGTTCGGTAGAGATTGGCAATTCCAGGGCTGCAATCATCCAAATGATTCTAGTGAAGGTGTGTGGAGTTTACAAATACAGTGGTGTATTACCACATGACATCACGAGGTGGAGCAGAGCATTTTCTGTTTTAGAGAAGAACTCGGCCTAAATATGCAGGGTTTGTGTGTTAAACATGTGTAAATGAAACAAAACACAACTCCAGGTGTGTATTTGATGAGGAAACATCCTAACATAGATCAGAAAATGGTGTAATATGGGCCCTTTAATGTGTATTGTTAAGTCTTTTACCTTGATTGTGTGCTTCCTATTCTCCTGCTGTTGTTGAACTTTTCATTGCAATACTGTAATATCCCCACTGAGAGACAAATAAAGGTTTATTTTATCATGATGTTATGAGCTGAACAGTAAGCTAATGTTTTTACTCATTCAAATGCAGTGCACATGACATTTTTGCAAATAATCAAGTTTTACCAAGCCAAAAATTCTTGATGCCCAATGCCAAGTTAATCAAAAATATTGGAGATCTGCCAGTTTGCTCATAAGCACCTTAACCTCCACTACTGACCAACATCAATGGGGTCTTATTATGTAAAAACCTTAGTATTGTAGTTTTAAAAATCTATATGTATAATTAAGGTGTTTGCTGTAAACAGAATCTTTATTAAAAACGTGAAAAAAACTACTTAATTTAAAATGGTTTGCAGTGGTCCAAAGTTATGCCTCTTCCAAGCGTCCTATTATTCACCGCAATAAGATTATAAGCACTTTTCACAACTTTTAGAGACCAGAGCTGAGTTTAAACGTCACAGTAAAACAACAATTAGCATGCTAACACTCACTTCCTGATTATCGGAAAATAAAACGCTTCATAATTAGAAGCAGACAGAACGCAGTGGAAATGTTTTGCCTTCAACAGCTGCTTATACAATATCTCTGTACTGGGGCAAATTTTACTTAAAAAAATGGGGGGAGTACAGAGCCTTTAAACTATTGTTCTCCACCCCCTCAGGTACTGCACACACATAGTACCTTCCGCCATTGTCTTTATATTTATGTCAAATTTATCATGTTGTTGCACCCCATACATTTAAACCAATGTACTTTGGTCTATTGGAAACACATCTGATCTTCCTATACCCTTTACGGCCAACAGCCATGCACGCCCGTTATAAGATACACTGCATATCAAAAAAGGTCACGACCCTATTGGCTGACTCGGGCGCCACTCTCTTTTTTCTGTTGAGCTTCTTCGAGAGCCATCTTTGACCTGACAGGAAGCATTGAGCGTGTGCAGAACTGGAGCTGGAGCTAAAAATATCTATACAGTATATTTTTTTGAACAATGGAGGGAAATAGCTCAGGGCCAAGTGAACACGAGATGGAAGATGTCACGTCCTTGGCCAAGTGCCCCCCCGGTGCCACTGGCCTTCCAATGGTACGATCAATAAACAACCAGGGATAAACTTCACAACCTCCAGTCAAACGGTAATGATCGGACAAGGGAAATCGCGCAGGAATAGTGTCAGTTGTCTTTATACAATGGTCCAGGAATCATAAAATGCAATATTGATGACTCAGGAAGGTTTTGGCATACATAAAAGGTGCAGTATCCGACTTTCACGGTCTTAAAAACTTTAAAAAAAGTTCATTCAATTCAAATAGTTCATTTTAAATGGTTTGCAGTGGTCCAAAGTTATTCCTCACTTACATTATGCATTCCGAACATCCTGTTTAGTCACCAAGGTGAATGTTTTTCACGATCAATGCGCAGTTTTGCAGTGACGGTAAAGCTAACACTTGCATGCTAACGCACGATTCCTGATAACTGGACAATAATTTAACGCAGACAGCACGCAGCAGACAAATTGTTATTGAGACAGCCTCCAGTACTACCTTGAGAATGGCCAATCCCGTCTGATCTAGGACACGAAGAAGGACTGGGCCTGGTTAGTATGGAAGATAATAGCAGGACAGCAGTGGCTAGTGCATACTGTCATTATGTCCTTGGGCAAAACACTTCACCCACCTTGCCTCAGTGTGAGTGATGATGGTGGCCTGAGGGACCGATGTCACAGATCGGCAGCCTCGCTTCCGACAGTTTAACCCTAGTTGCCACAATATCTTACTACCACTGAATACGAAGTGTCTAAATATTACACCAAATTTTAAAGCGTACATATTGTGCTTGAGCCGGCTGCATAGTTATAATCTACGACACCCGCGGATTATTATGTTAGAATTTGCTCATTTTAAATCGCAATATTCATCTAAAACGACTTAATAAAAGGAAAAAAATCCGCTGATTTCCACGTTAGAAAACTGCGGCGCCCAGTGGAGCTGACGTCAAAACGACTTAATAAAAGGAAAAAAATCCGCTGATTTCCACGTTAGAAAACTGCGGCGCCCAGTGGGAGCTGACGTCGCCGTAAACGTCATCACCACAAAGAGCCGTGTAGCTGTCAGCACCTCCTATGGATAGCTGCACATCAAGCTAGCGAGCTGCAGATTTTTCTTCATTTGTACCAAAATGACTACGCGACGCTGCTGAATCCTACGCGTATCATCGATTAAGAAAATAAAATTGGAGAACCAAGTAAGTACAGAGCAGTAGGCGTGTGCTGGTGGTGGTGAAAACGGGGCTCGATCGGCAATATAGCACCTGGAAAATAGGCCATTAAAGACGCTCAAACATGCACGAATCACTCCAAATACAACTCTGAGAGGGTAAATGAGAAAGGGAAACAACTCTAACATGGTTAAAAGCTCTGAAACTGCACCCCATCAGCTTTAGGTTTAAAAACCAGCGGTACCTCGTGATTTATTTCCATGATTTTGCAGGCGACAAACTGAATATTTTCATCTTTTTCTCAACCAAGCTCATCATACTGGAGTCAATAGTGGAAGGATTTAATGAAGTCGGTAAAAATACAAGTACTGTCTTTTCCTTCCATCTGTGAAGAACACTCAAATCTGATCCACCTCTTCTATTATCGAGAAAAAATAACAACTTCTTGGTCTTTTTTTAACCAGCAGGAGTCTAATCCCCCGTGAATACATCTGCAGTGTGTTGATACGTGCGTGTGCCGTGTGTCTATGAGAGTCACTGTCACTGATACAAGGATTTTTTCATCTGTCTTTCCGGTCGATTTATTTTCTAATGTCGACGTTTATCACTTGAGTAGACCTGCGATTCGTTTCCTTCTTCTTGACGATAATCTCCAAACAGCCAGTTTTCTAAAATAAGAATCTGTTTTGCATTCGCCCTACTTTAACTGCTTTCATCCAGCCTTGATTGACCAAGCAAGTGACAAGAACAATGCCAAAAGACAGAGGCTACAAGAGTGTCCAGTAATGGGGATGTAACAGTATCCAAATATTCACATTTTAGTTTCAGTACGGGGAGTGGTGTCGCCCGATATTAAAATTCAAAAGTCAGTTCCATTATGGTAAACGCTCACATTTTTATATAGCGCTTTTCCGTCTACAAGGCACTCAAAGAGCTTTTAAGGTGGATTAAGTGTCTTGCGCAAGGACACACGGACAGCATTCCTCTGTGGGAGCTGGAATCGCGCCGCCAACTTGTGGGTCAGTTGATCTGACCGCTCAACCAATGATGTTTATTTCGAGAGCGGGATTCAAAGCGCCAACCTTCGGATCAGTGGACAAACGCTCCAACAAACAACCTATTACCTAGGAAAATGCTTGATACTTGATTTTGATACCTCTGATAATAAAGCATTTTTTTAGACAATAGAATCTGATTTTCAACACGTGTTATATTAGTGATCCAGTTTTTTTCAGCATCAAAACTTCTTCAAATGTGTATCTACAGTAGTTTTGATACTGGTTTTAGATCAGTTAGTATCTGGGCATTGGTAGATTGTAGATTGTAGATTTTTTTTCCCTCTAAGAATACCCAGACAAACTTCTCAGAATGCTATGATTACTTTGAAATTCTTTATGCTTACTGCACAGAAAATCATGTTGTTCCCTCTGATTTTCATTATTGGCCTATAGGAGCTTGCAATTTACTATGATGTAAAGGCCTATAATAATAGTGACATTTTATATAGTGACACACAATTAATGTGCATTGGAATGTAAAGTTCAAATCAGGTCTGTGTTTTCTGATTACTTTAAAAACTGCAGTTTGCTGTGCAGCGGCAACAGCATTACCGGCAAAATGTGAGCGCTTCTAACGGATTTTAAGCGTCTGCGAGCCAATATGGCAGCAGGCCCTGTGTGAGAGATCCACTCCGCGATCGATTCCAAGCGCGTCTGATCTTTCATTAGCTGTTGTCACAAAGTCATCACTCACGCTCGCGGACCCGAGTGAAGGAAGATCAACACGTACTGATCAGAACTGCACTACAGGAGTAAATACAACCAGAAGAGGGCCATTCTTCAGATAAAGTGACATAGCAAGCACAAGAGGACATGCTGTAATAGTGTACTGAGGCAAAAAACACAAACATGACTTCAAGTAATTTTATCCCATTGGTTTAAAAATGTAGATTTTTTTAATGTAGATTGGACACGCTTACATAACAGCAAAAATATACATTTACCTTAACATTTCTTCTTATTAAGTACTGCTGTCAAACAATAGACTGTATATATAAATGGACATAGCTAACCCGCTAGCCACCGCGTGCCCATGCTCACTTCCTATTTGGCGCGCTTCCGGCTCCATCGACATCGACTATTTTGCCATTTTGTCCGTAAATCAAGATATGAACATTAATAACAGACAAATCAGAAGCTTTCTTTCTTCGAGGTCACTCCTGCTAGCATTAGCAACAGGTTTGATTGACAGCGTTGCTAAGCGCCCACTCCCTGCTAAACCATCGGTGCAGGAACAAAGGGGTGTTACCTTCAGCAGCCTCGCTCCGGGTTGGCTCTGTGGCTGCTGTGATACTTGCGGCTGGAATTTGAAATATGGAACTCGGCTCCAAATTTGCCCCTATAACTGCCTCAGTGAGCTTCATTTGACTGGAGCCAATCGCTATGGGAAACGTCACACTCCCTTAGTCCACTAACAAATAAATACAATTGATTCCCAGTAACTAATCAATAGCGAAGATCGTATCAAAACGAGATTCTCATTTGAACAAGTATTGATACTGAAAAAGGGAAAGGGAAACAATTTTATATTGAAAATAAAAATCTATTGCATAAAAAGAGAGTTTTTGTATTGGTATCGAGTGTCAAGGTTTGTTCCATTGTATCAAAAGTGAGTATTATTCACACTTTTATAAAGCACTTTTCCTTCAAGGCACTCAAACTGCTTTACATCAAGGAACCACTCACCCATTCACACACACATTCATACACTGGTATACACAGAACCTGGGGGCGAGGTTGGTTAAGTGTCTTGCCCAAGGACATAACAACAGCATTCATCTGTGGGAGCTGGATTTGCACTTCCAACCTGTGGGTCAGTGGATCTGACCCCTCAACCAACGATGTTTATGTCGAGAGCGGGATTCCAACCACCAACCAACAAGCTGAACTGAAATTTTACCAAGGCAAGATAAGATTGTGCAGTTTTTTCGTTCAGACTTCATTGCATAACACATAAACCCCTTTATTCTACCAACCCACACTTTCACAATCCATTTTGCCGTACTAATGTCGTCACCTCATCCAATTCTAATTCAATGAAATGCCACCTCCTGCAGGAAAAGCCGGTTCTATTCCTCCTGCGGTGCATTAAAGTGGTCCTAGCTCTGCGCATCCATATTATAATCAAAGCTCAGCCCTGTGGACATCCATAATTGAGATCCTCCACTTCCACCCAACCAGGAAACACACACTTAAGACGAAACAATACAACGAAAACCTTTTTACATCTCGCGTTCTGGTCCGCAGTCCATGCATGCAAACATATGTAGTTACAGCAGCTTTCACTCCTAACCCAACACGCATGCACTTTATCAGATCCCGCTCCTCCGCCTCCTGCCGTCTCCGACAAACGTGATACGATGGCTCCGCTGGGACATGTGCCTGTCAATCAACTAAACAAGAGAAGAGTGTACACAGCAGTAACGCGGCGCACGCGGCAAATATCAAACCGGGACCGTATTGGACCGTGGCGTCATAGAGGCACATGTGAGGAGTGGCAGCGGTCGTGGCCTCATTATTTAAAGATTAGGGAGGAAAAAAACAGCTGGTAAGTACATGGTAGGCCCACTGCATTAAACAGCACATAGTTTATAATGATGTAGCATAGTGTGAAGTGACCCTGAGCCTGTACAAGTCTGTATCAAACTAATACATTATTGAGTGTTGTTATAATAGGTTGAGTACGTGTTCTAGAAATTGATGATGTCATAATGTCCATTGGAGGGCAAGGGGTCTGTATATAACTACGGGGAAAGAGACCGGTTTCTGTGTTAATAACAGTGCAGACTCATAAGAAATGTCAAAAGGGTGAATTTAACGTTGAACCTGATCCTTTTTATTAGTGAACTCACTGTAACACCAGTTTTTGTGTCAAGAATGTTAACCAAAAAACTGGTCAATACATCTACAATCTGACACAAAAGTTCAATTCTACCGCAGAATCCTGACCAGTTCTCCAGCTCAATTTTAAACTACACCAAACTAAAGCAACTGCTAAAGAAGTGGACTAAAGGAGTGTGATGTCACCCATAGCGTTCAGCTCCAACCAAATGAAGCTCATCGAGGCTAACGGTTATAGCAGCGAATTTGCAGCAGAGTTTCATATTTGGAATTCCGGCCGCGAGTATCATAGCAACCAAAGAGCCAATCCGGAGTGAGTCTGTTGAAGGTAACGAGCCCCTTCCTACCTGCACCGCTGGTTCAGCTGGGAGTGGGTGCTTAGCAGCGCTGTCAATCAAACCTGTTGCTAACACTAGCGGGAGCGGCTTTGGGGAAAGAAGGCCCCGGATTCGTCTATTATTAATGTTCATATCTTGATTTCCGGACAAAATAGCGAAATAAAAATACCAGGATCATGCAGAGCGGGTTAATACAAACATTTTAAGACTGAGATGATGAGCCTGACAGCAGGAGTTACGGAGAGGGGGTTGACAGTTTTTCAATAAAAAGTGAATTGGAGCCAAAGTTGATAGAACCGGAAGCGCACGTGCCCTCCTTCCTATTTGTATTTGGAACGCGGCGGCTAGCGGGTTAGCTGTGTTCATTTATATATACAGTCTATGCTTAGGACACATTTAGTCAACACTCATATGCCAAATTAATTAAGATTTCACACATCTGCAACACATTTTTTTGACATATTGGATTCCACATCACATCTTGCCTTCCCAGCCTGCTGCCACTGGCACTCGAAACCGCAGTACAGTGGCTCTAGAGGGACATCTGCCTGTCAATCACACAGGAACACTTCATGTACCACTCACTCGGTACATCCCCTTCGTATCAGTAGTGCAATAACAGCTCGCGTTGGACAAACTGAAACATTATTACAATGTGCCGCATGGCCCTGGCTCCGGTGTGGGCAAATGTATATTTCATGGATTAGGATGAAAAATTCAATGAGTAGCTACAAACAGCGCCGCGCACACCTCTCCCCTGCTCTGCTCTCTGACAGCCAGGCCTCTAGGGACGTCTCATGTTTTCACGGCCTCATGCAAGCAATCCCATTTTCGTGATGAATAGACACATGAAAGAAAAGAAAAAGAAACGGATTCACGCCCCCCAAACTCTGACAAATACAATAAGAATAAAAGAGTAGACGAGATAGACGAGAGTGAAGAGATATTGAAGGTGTTTTGGAATTCTGAGCAGGATCACAGACAAACGCGGGCTCAGATAGGTCTCGGATCGCGAGCGCATTGCCTGTGAATTCCAAATAATGTGCTTCAGTCAGACTCCGCCAGACGGCATGCACCCGCTATACCGGCTGCACCATCTTATCCTCGCTCTCCCTCTTATCTTTTGTCTCTCTCTACAACAGTGGCGCAGAGCGATTGTTTTCTGAGCAAAGGCGAGATCGGGCCATACAAGTCGGTCACTCACGCACTTTGAATTCAGGCTGCGGTCTGCCACCCAAAAACTTTCAACTAACAGTTTTAGTTTAGTTAGGAAGCTGAGCAAAGTGGGAGCTACAGAGAAGATTCCATTTCACCATTTCTTGGCCACCTCTGGAACTGTGGTGCATATTTTATCAACTTTTCAAACATATTTTTTAATTTTATATGTATATTGCCTTTGCTGCTACTAATCCACACATTTAAAGTTGTACTGTGTTCACTTTCCACTACTTTGTCTGCATTGTGTTGTTGTACGACATGCAAAAAAAAAAAAATCAGTTTGGGACAATTAAGCCAAGGAATGTTACACTGTATGGCGTTAATTTATCCAACTTGCGCATGCTCAAATACAGGTGTTTTTAGTGCTCAAAAATGTCTCCAAACAAAGCAATACAATCTTCATGAAGACAAAGAGGTCCTTCAAAAAAAGTTTCGTAGTGTAGCTTTAATATCATTCATGTTTGTTCAATTGCATACTTTAAAGGTCCTATATTACGCAAAATTGACTCTTGTGAGTTTTAAGCCATGTCACAGTGCCGTTACCTCCTCAAAAACATACCTGGAGTTGTGTTTTGTTTCATTCACGCATGTTTGAGTAACAGTTTATCATTAGTCTGTCTACATCTCCAAAGCTCAAAATGCTCTGTTCCACCTCGTGATGTCTTGAAGTGCTAGTTTTCAACAGCTACTTTTTTACCTTTAGTTCAGCAGAGATTGGAAATTCCAAGGCTGAAATAATCCAAATGATTCTAGTGATGGAGTATGGAGTTTAAAAACAGCAAAGCACTTCCTGTATTACCACAAGACACAAAGTGGAACATCTTGTTTTCTGTTTGAGAGAAGAACTCCTAATATGCAGGGTCTGAGTGTTAAACCTGTGTGAATGAAACAAAACACAACTCCAGTATGTTTGTGATGAGGAAACAACATTATAACATCGATCAGAAAATAGCGTAATAAGGGAACTTTAAACAACCAGAAGAGCTGTTGGATGGGGTAAAGTTCAGGTCACACATTTTGGGCTGCATGCCTGCCTTAAGTGTTGTTGGTTAAAACTGCTAGAACTTGCTTGAATATTCCACCCCCAGACTCCCCATGTTCTACTGTCCTGTTTAAAGGGCCCATATTAAGTATTTTCTGATCTATGTTAAAATGGTTTCCTCATCAAAAACATACCTGGAGTTGTGTTTAGTTTCATTCACACGTTTAACACACAAACCCTGCATATTTAGGCTGAGTTTTTCTCTCAAACAGAAAACACTCTGTTCCACCTTGTGATGTCATGTGGTAATACAGGAGTCCTCCATTGTTCTCTCAAACAGAAAACACTCTGTTCCACCTTGTGATGTCATGTGGTAATACAGGAAGTCCTCCATTGTGTTTTTAAACTCCACACACCTTCACTACAATCATTTGGATAATTTTAGCCCTGGAACTGCCAATCTCTGCTGAACAAATGTAAAAAGTAGCTGTTAACTTGAAAACTACCGCTTCATGACATCACAAGTTGAAACAGAGCAGTTTGAGCTTTGGAGATGTACAGTCTAATAATGCAGCGTTAATGAGACATGCGTGAATGAAACAAAACACAACTCCAGGTATGTTTTTTGACGAAGTAACAACATTATAACACGGCTCAAAGCTCAAAAGAGTCCATTTTGCGTAATATAGGACCTTTAATAAAAGCCCCAAATGGACCCCGTTGATGAAACTGTTTTATTTCTAGTATAAACATTACCTAATTTGAACAAAGGCCTTATCTAACTTATAACAAATGCCTAAGAGAAAACCACCTACTCATAATTACACTACCTTGTTTTTTGCAGTAGTCAAAACAGCTGCTGGCTACATTTCCTTTCCTCTCCTTTCAGTATTCATAATAAGGTGTAATGCTATCAGAATGCAAGTGCCACAACAGCGATAATATCTGTTTTTCTGCCGCCGCCGAGCCGGAGTAACTCGATATAGTCAATACCTTTGTGGGCATATGTACGCTCCGGTGCGCAGGTA
>KN486822.1:24871-83817 GCA_000787095.1 Periophthalmodon schlosseri | reverse complement strand
TTCCTTATCCCTTTCTCCTCTCTCTTCCCTTCCCTCTCCTATCTCCCCTTTATCACAATATTATCCTTTCTCTCTTCCCCTCTCTAAGCTCTTCCTCTTTTAGCTCTCCTCCCTGTCTCCTCTCTCTCTTACTTCTTTCTGCTCTCTCTCCCAGCCCCCTCTCTCTTTTTTCTCTCCTCCATGTCTCCTCTCTCTCTCCTCTCTCTCTCCTTCTTCCATCTCTCTCTTCTATCTTTTCGTCCCTCTTTCCTCATCCCTTTCTCCTCTCTCTTTCCTTCCCTCTCCTATCTCCTCTTTATCTTCATATCCTCAGCCATCTCCTCTCACTCCTTTCTCTCTCCTCCCTCTTTCCTCCCCCTCCTCTTACTCTTTTCTCACTCTCCAAATCCTCTGCCATCTCCTCTCTCTCTCTCTTTCTCCCCTCTCTTTCTATCCCTCATCCCTTTCTCCTCTCTCTCTTACCTTCCCTCTCCTATCTCCTCTTTATTTCCATATCCTCACCCTTCTCCCCTCTCTCCTCCCTCTTTCCTCCCCCTCCTCTTACTCTTTTCTCACTCTCCAAATCCTCTGCCATCTCCTCTCTCTCTCTCTTTCTCCCCTCTCTTTCTATCCCTCATCCCTTTCTCCTCTCTCTCTTCCCTTCCCTCTCCTATCTCCTCTTTACCTCTGTATCCTCAGGCATCTCCTCTCTCTCTCTCCTCTCTTTCCTCTCCCTTTTTCCTCCCCCTCCTCTTACTCTTTCCACTGTCTCACTCCCCTCTCACTCCATCCCTTATCCCTTTCTCCTCTCTCTCTCTCTTCCCTTCCATCTCCTATCTCCTCTTTACCTCTATATCCTCAGGCATCTCCTCTCTCTCTCTCCTCTCTTTCCTCTCCCTTTTTCCTCCCCCTCCTTTTACTCTTTCCTCTCTCTTACTCCCTCTCACATCTCTTCTTTATCCCCAGATCCTCAGCCCTTCTCTCTCTCTCTCTCTCTCTCTCTCTCTCCCTCCAGTTTCTCCCTCCCTCTTTCCTCCCTCTCCTCTTACTATTTCTTTTCTCTCTCTCTCCTCTCGCTCCATCCCTTTTTTTCTCTCTCCTCTTACTCTCCTCTTACTCATTTCTTTCTCTCACTTACCTCTCACTCATCCATCATTCCTTTCTCCTCTCACACTCTACTCTCACATCTCTTCTTTATCTCCAGATCCTCAGCCAGTTCCTCCCCCTCCTTGTGCTCTTTCTCAATCTCCTCTCTCTCCATCCCTCCATCCTCTTTCCTCTCTCTCCTCTTACTCTTTCCTCTCTCTCACTCCCCTCTCACTCCATCCTTTATCCCTCTCCCCTCTCACTCCATCCTTTATCCCTTTCTCCTCTCTCTCTCTCTCCTCCTTCTTTCCTCCCTCTCCTCTTACTCTTTCCTCCCTCTCACTCCCCTCTCACTCATCCCTCATCCCCTTCTCTTCTCTCTCCTCCTTCTTTCCTCCCTCTCCTCTTACTCTTTCCTCCCTCTCACTCCCCTCTCACTCATCCCTCATCCCCTTCTCTTCTCTCTCCTCCTTCTTTCCTCCCTCTCCTCTTACTCTTTCCTCTCTCTCACTCCCCTCTCACTCATCCCTCATCCCCTTCTCCTCTCTCTCCTCCTTCTTTCCTTCCCCTCCTCTTACTCTTTCCTCTCTCTCACTCCCCTCTCACTCATCCCTCATCCCTTTCTCCTCTCTCCTCCTTCTTTCCTCCCCCTCCTCTTACTCTTTCCTCTCTCTCACTCCCCTCTCACTCCACCCCTCGTCCCTTTCTCCTCTCTCTCCTCCCTCTCCCCTCGGTCCCCGCAGTCCGGCCCACGTGTCAGTCATCGGCCTCTTCCATCTGTCTTTGCCTGCTCTGGTCTTTTTTCCTCTCCGTCTCTGGACTCCTGGCCTCCTCTGGGTCGGCCTCGTGTAGCTCACATAACAGTGGCTGTGGACTGTAGTCCGTGTGGCACAACTCAAATATTCATGTTTTGCGGTGCACTCGCTCTCTCCTCATCACATGCCAGGGCTGTACACTGTTTTCCACAAAGGACAACAGTTCAGAGGTTTGAGAATATTATTTATTTATTTTTTTTATTTTTTTTACAGAAAATAAGGCATACCAGATGGGATGGGATGTTTCCACAATACAAGCCTGACCAAGAGTTGTGCGTGCACAGATTTGGGGAAGCACAGTTCAAATATCAGGGCATAACATAAATATCCTAGAGAAATTATACACTGCCTGGCCAAAAAAAAAGTCGCCACCAAAAAAAAAAAGGTCACACACTCTAATATTTTGATGGACCACCTTTAGCTTTGATTCGCTGTGGCATTGTTTTGATGAGCTTCTGCAATGTCACAAGATTTATTTCCATCCAGTGCTGCATTGATTTTTCACCAAGATCTCGCATTGATGATGGTAGAGTCTGACGTTGCACAAAGCCTTCTCCAGCACATCCCAAAGATTCTCAATGGGGTTAAGGTCTGGACTCTGTGGTGGCCAATCCATGTGTGAAAATGACGTCTCATGCTCCTGAACCACTCTTTCACAATTTGAGCCCGATGAATCCTGGCATCGTCATCTTGGAATATGCCCGTGCCATCAGGGAAGAAAAAATCCATTGATGGAATAACCTGGTCATTCAGTATATTCAGGTGGTCAGCTGACCTCTTTCTTTAAGCACAGACTGTTGCTGGATCTAGACCTGACCAACTGCAGCAACCGCAACCTATTTGCTTAGTTAAATCCAGGTGGCGACTTTTTTTTGGCCAGGCAGTGTAGGTGCACTAGGATACAGGACAGGCATACATGGATTAAAATAGATTTTGGAATATTCCTTTCCTGGTTTATTTACGTTATCTGTGGTATGATACCTAAGGGCAAGGTGGGTAAAGTGTCTTGCACCAAGCTGTGGGCCAGTGGGTCTGTCCACTTTACCAACGATGTTTACGTTGATTTGAATCGTCAGCCTTTGGATCAGTGGACAAACACTCCACCAACTGAGCTACTGCCGCCAGGGAAACAAATGTGCTCCTATAGTACACTGCGGTGAACCTTAAAGGCCCATTACCCGATTTTTTTCCCATTTTATTGTCTGATAATTAGGACGGCTGCGTTAGCATGCTAGTTGTTGCTAGCATCACCGTGACTGCAAAACGCTCTGGTCTCTGAGAGTTGTAAAAAGCGCTCAGAAACTCATCATGGTGAATAATTAGTCAATGGTCACATTTTTACAAAACGTTTTTCCACCTTCAAGGTTCTCAAAGCGCTTTACATCAAGGAACCACTCACCCATTCACACACACATTCACACACCAGTGTACGCAGACACTGGGGGCGACATGGGTTAAGTGTCTTGCTCAAGGATACAACGACAGTGTTCATCTGTGAGAGCTGGAATCGCACTGCCAACCTGTGGGTCAATGGATCTGAACGTAATTCAAAGGGCCAACCCTCAGATAAGTTGACAAACACTCTACCACACGAGTGGACTGTGATATACCTTAGAGGCCCTGTACCCTATTTTTTCCCATTAGAAAGCATTTTATTGTCTGATAATCAGGAAGAGTGCGTTAGCATACTAGTCGTCGTTAGCTTCACCATCACGGCAAAACGCTCTGGTCTCTGAGAGTTGTGAAAAGCCGTCATAAACTCACCGTGGTGAATAATTAGGATGCTCAGAATGCATAAGGTAAGTGAGGAATAACTTCGCACCATTACAACCCCTTTAAAAATCAGATAGTGCCTTTAATACCGGCTACAGACTCATCCCCACCACGAAAATACAGCAATGACTCCACACTGACCATGTAACGATTGATGCTCTGTAATTAATAGCACAGTAACTCACAAAAAGGTCAGATCTATTTTAAAAGTAGCGGGACAGTTGTGCAGACAAAGCTCCAGAAATCACTTGAATGCTCTGGCTGAACCATAAACAACACACTTTATGATGAAAGCTCACCTTGTGCCTTAGCGAGCCCCCAGAACACCACTTCAAGCCTATGCTGCATAATTCACTGCCAGAGCTCTTTGTCTTAAGCACTGCTCTTCCTCGTGTTCCTACATACTCTTCCTCTCTGCCCCCTTCTCCTCTCTGTCCTTCTGTTCGCAGTCGCACCATCCGAGCCCCCGGGTTAAAACACGCTGGCAACACTACTGCAGCAGGTGTGGAGAGAGAGGGAGGGAAAGATAGAAAGAACAAGAGAGAGAGAAAGAGAGAGGAAGTCATTACACTCACGACATCTGTACAGTGTGTGTGTGTGTACGTGTGTGTGTACGTGTGTGTGTGCGATCTTTAGTCTGATCCATATGAACTGTTACGTTGCATATGCGAGATGCCAGTTGAGCAGCTGTAGATTCACAGCAGGGGGCAGATGATGCGGCGGAGTCTTAAACCCAAAATATCACTGTGGAGGTACACCTGCTGTTTGGACTACTGCAGTCATTATGTTCAGCGCTGCTCGTTTTTAGAGTTGGCGAAACTTCTGAAATGTTCAAAATGTTTTCTTTTTATTTGAGGCGAACTGAAATGTCAAAGCTGCGTATCATCGTTTGAAGTAAATTGGAAGACTGGCGGTTCGAATCGTCGGTAAAGCGGTCAGATCCACTGACCCACAGGTTGGCGGTGCGATTCTAGCTCCCACAGATGAATGATGTCGTTGTATCCGTGGGCACAACATCTTGGGCAAGACACTTAACCTCCCTCGCCCCCAGTGTCTGCGTACACTAGTGTATGAATGTGTGTGTGAATGGATTTGAGAGCCTTGAAGGTGGAAAAACGCTGTATAAAAATGCGACCATTTCCCATTTACCATAATATCACGATATAGTTGCTAGATATCAAGATAGTTGCTATATTGCACTTCCCTGGCAAATCCAGACTAATATCTTTCTGTATTTTTTATACAGATTGATATCAGTCTGGTCCCTACATCCCCCATTATGTCTCAAGCCCATTCAAACATGATCGTCCAATCAGATTTGTTCTTTTCAGTGACACATGTGATACAAAGGAGCTCATTGGTCGTCTACGATTTACAAATAAAATCAAATTTATCTCACCTCAGACTAACAGAGTTTAGTGCTTCCCTCATTGATTCTGCAGAAATCCGCGATGTTTTTCAGCCCCCGTGTTTTTTTTTTTAAACCTAATAAATTTTAACAACAGAAAGTTTCTGATAAAGCACTACCTGCGCAAACTTAAAATGAAATACACCCATTGTGAGCAACAAAAATGTGAATATGCCAAATGTATTGAATAAATAATAAGTTTCCTTTCTCTAAACAAGAAACACAATTATAAAATTCTATAAGGGTCACAAAAAACAAAACAAAACAAAAAAAAACAGAGACAAAAACTCAACCCACAATATTAACACTGCCTCACCACATTTAAGATCACCGTATATTTCAAATTTTAACATAAGCCAAAAATGCACGACAGCTTCAAACTATAGTGACTCTGTGATATCGCCTGTAATACATAAATGCACTCGCAACAATCACACGTGTTCATTTGTCCACATAAAAGTATTTTCTCTATAATAAAAGAGAGGCCTGTTTGGAAGATCCGTTTCCAAACTTGAACTTGGAAATAAACGCTCTTTGGACAATCTATGAGCTCAGTCGAAACAGCTGAAACATGAAAACAACGGCTGTGACTTGTGAACCGGTCGCTCACCTGACTCTTGTGTTGCCTTGGCCACATTCCTCGGGTATAAAACTATTTGATTAGCTTATTGTTCCAGGCCCTAAATGTGTATCGCTGCTATTCCATCCGTGACCACAATAAACCAGGAGACGTGCTGTTGTTGTCGTGAAGGCCATAACAGCCCCAGACACAATCAAATGGGCTTTAAAAGTGCTTAATGGGTATGTGAGTCTGAACTGTGTAATGCGCTGTTAACATTGTCAATCCAAGGCCTCTTTGTAACAACCAGTTGGCCAAACAACGATCCCAGGAAGTCGACGGTTCCGCGAAGAGATATACCTCGCCAGAAACGATACTAAGGCGCGTCTATTTATACGTAGTAGAAGCTATTTCGATCTTATTGCGGAAGATGCCGCGGATGCCGCCATTGCAAATTGGCTGCTAATCTCAACAGCAAAAGGGTCAGTGGTGGAAGAAGTACTCAGTTTGGTAGCGTAAGTAAAAGTACAAATACCAGAGCAAACAAATACTCCATACTACCAAAGGATCAAATGAAAAAAATCTACTTAAGTAAATGTATTAAAGTACCTGTTTAAAAATGTACTTAAAGGTTAAAAAGTAAAAGTATTTCATGCAGATTTTAAGGCTTCAAATGTAGTGATTTTGATAAAGATTTGATAAACAATTGAATTGAGTTTGCTCAAATTATGAACATGCTAAAAATAAACCCTCAGCTTTTTCAGCAGGTAATAAAAAATACTTTTACTTTTCAGTCCTGTTCAAAAATGTGGCGGAATATAAAGTACAGACACCTGCTCTCAAATGTAGTGAAGTAAAACTAAAACATACCCACTGCAAAATGTACTTAAGTAATGTACAGATACTTAAAATTTTTACCAGTACTTTACTACTTTTACGTTGTTACAATGCATCACTGAAAAGGGTTATATACATGGCAAAAAGCCACTTTCAAGGTGCCCAGAGAAAGGGTGCATTGTTGACTCATCGGTTACACAAGTCACCAGTCTACTTTATGTAACATTTCTACACTTTTCTAATTCTCCATTTGCCTGGGAACCTGAAAACACACTTCTTCAACACCTTACGACGATGTGAGTCTGGTCAGTGGTGAATCTCCTGAAACACATCACAAATTTCTGCAGAATCAACGATCGAAGCGCTAAACTCTGTTAATCCGAGGTGAGATAAATTTGATTTGATGTGTCACTGAAAAAAACAGATCCGATTGGACGATCACGTTTGACTGGGCTTGAGACGCAACGGAGGACGTGGAGACCAGACTGATATCGATCTGTTTAAAAAAATACAAAGAGAGATCATTCTGGATTTGCCGGGCAAGTTCTCCATTGGATTGAATGGGATTCCTGAAACTCCAGCCACAACAGAAGTGCAGGTTAGAAGCAGAGCGTGGGTGAGCCGGAATCAGCTGGAGACCCACACAAACAATCCCCAACTTCAAAATACTGGCATTTGGAAGTGTGTACTCTGATCATTAAACGAAACGGCTGAACCACCCAACGCAATTAAAACTACAATTTAAATTTTTCATCATCCCTGTGGCAAAATTAATAAATAAAACAATTGTATTTAATAGTTCAAAGTAACAATACCAGTCGTCCAAGTACAGCTCTGAAAAGGTTCTGCTAAATCTGGCAAGTCACTGCATTAAACTATAAAATAAGGATATGTAAATTTGAGAAATAAACCCGAAAATCCCATATGCACTTGGTTTGACAGTTTTAACATCGACGCACACACACACCTCATATTTTGCGCTTGCATAGACAGACATAGACATGATTAAAGACCAATGCCATCTGGTGCAGTACAGGGACGCAGATAGAGCTCCCTCATGGATGCTGATGTAAGCCTTGAGACACCTCCTTTATATCCTCCTTCCTTTCCATCCCTGGTTCTGTCTTCCTGTTTGCTCCACTGCATCCTCTGGTCCCTGCCCCCCTCCTCTCTCTCCCCCCGCCGCCTTCCGTCCCTTTTTCCTCATTAAACACCGTATTACTAAAAGCTAATTAGCCGCGTTTCCTCACGTTTGGGAAGGAATGTGGGGAGCTAACCTGTACCCGGCAGGTAAATCGTGCCGAGGCAAAAAACAGATGCTCCGATGCAGAGATGGCTGAGAGGAGCGCCTGCTGTTGCTATGAGACTGAACAAAAACATACTGAGAGCTCAGCACAATTTGACTAAAAGAAATGTTGAAGAATGAGTTATACCTCTGACATAAAAGATGGAAAGTGCCGTTTTGGACTTCAGTTTATGAGCTATATAGTCAGTAGTTTAATTTAGAGCGAGAAAGAGCGACAGGGATGACACACAGACTCCGCACAGTCTGGCCACAAGACCCCAAAATGATTCAATTCTTAATCCCATTACGTGTCGCTGGGGGCTGGAGTCTGTCCCAGGAACTATTAGCCTGAGGCAGAGTACACCATGGACAATGACCAGTTAGTCATAGAGACTATATGTAGAAACTGACACTGACAAATTCGCAAATTCTACATGATGTACACGAGGGGCCGCGGCGCCACACATGGAGACGGTGCACGTGCTGTGTGTTCAAATGACTGTCCACTGCAGAGCTGGTCACAGTTCAGAGTTTTAATGTTTTTCACCTGGCTTGATACATGTGGCCCATAGTGTACTCAAACTATACTAATAAAGTGTTTGCTTCATTAGTAAGTGGTCTCGCCTATTGGGCAGTAAGCAAACCTTAAATGCTTCAAATCCATTGTTTGAAGCAAGAAAATGTAAATGTATTTGAGTGAACTTGACAAAAGTTGTGGTTTCTGATGGTTTGTCAGGTGTGTCCGAACATCTCCAAAACTGCAGCTCTGTAGTTCTGAAAGTTAAATACAATGAAGTTCACAGGTCATTATAATATAACAGCTTGCATGTTTAATACTTAAGTAAAAATAAGTATAGTTTTTCAGAAAAGAGACGTTGTGCCCTGAATGTTTTGAGAAATATAAAAAATGACGTTGCGTTAATGTGATGCATAATGTGCTGTTGGAAGCAGTTTGCCAAAGTAAAGAAATCAGCCTGTCAACCTACGTTTGAGTTCAGAGGACTTTGCATTCACTTTACAGCTTAAACAATGAGCGCTGCTGGCCAATAACTTCATTTCCATGTGTGACATATTTAAAGGAATTTGATTAAAGCCAACCTTGACACTTAAAATGTTCCTTTGCTTTTGCACGCCCTAGTTTGTTCTGATTTACATAGCGGCCACATTGCCAGAAGCCGTCATGGTGCGACTGTGGCGGGGGGCAACAGAAACATGAACAGAGAGTTAGAGAGGGCGCTGTGCCCAGGACCTCAGGATGAGGCTCTCCTCTGCCCCTCTGAGGAAGCCACACGCCGCTGCCAATTGTTCACTTAGCGCAGAAAGAGTTATACGATTACTGAGGGCGGCGCGGCAGTAGATCATGTACAAGAGAATGTTATAAAGTAAAAATATGTAATGCACCCTTTGATTTACAGTGGAAATGTTAACAGGTTATATATATATTTTTATTTTATTTTCAAATTGGAAAAGGTTGTGGTTGGCTCATAGATGTTCCTGCCTTTAGACCTTAAACACGCATTATCCATAGGGGCAAAAGTAGCATAAATAAAGCTGACATTAATTAAAAAGATCCATTATCTTCATAACACACCATGATGCCAAGCTTCTTCTTTGGTGGCACGGTGAAGTGGATACGACTCGTGCCTCACAGCAAGACGGTTCTGGTTCTTTCCTGTGCCAAGTTTGCATGTTTCTCTCTGTGTCTGGATGGGTACTGTCCAGACACTCTGATCTTCCCATCAACCCAAAGTATGTATAGATAAAATCATCCAGCTAAGGTAGTCCTGACCAAGCCTAGATCAAATGCAGAGGACACACACTGACCACACTAACTTTTGTTTATACTGAAGCCACGTTGGGTCATGGGTTGCGCCAAAAAACGCAGGAGCAGATCCAGACGATTAGGTGGCAGTTTGTTGTTTTTTTTTTTACATACGGTTACATAGTGAAGCACAAATATTACACTCTGTAAAGATGACTAACCATAATCGTTAAACTAATATTAGCAGCACTGAGAAGTAGCCTAAAGGTTAAACACTTCTCCAACCAACCTATACTTCACTAATCTAAGTAGACTGCAGCTTAATATGGGAGATATGCTAATGGCTGCAAACGTGATGCCTAAAACACCTACTTAAATGCAAACACAGGACCCTCCATCTGTCCCTGGGGCAGGAGAGGAGGAGGTAATTTACATGATTAATTACCTATACCTAACAAGCAGCATAGCGCTCAGGGCTCGTACGAAGCAGTAAGTGAGCGAGCTTTTCAGGCTGGCTCCACTCTTTGTAAGTCTGGTCAGGTAATAATCTATAATTAATGGTGCACTCTAATTTTAAGCCTTATCTTTCTGTTAGCTATAGGAAAAGTGTGCTCCAATGTAATTTAACAGTTCTATAATGGCCTCCACACAGGCGCTGAACAAAAAGGACTTTTCCACAATAATCTTTTAACTATAGAAGGTAGGTGCATTTATTCTGCCCTATTAGAGAGTGCACCGCGCTGTTTATTGTAAGGTGCTTTTTTCCCTGACACATCCTTACAAATGGCATTTTCTGTGTAACATACGCTTCATTTAACTGCTTATATATACCACAGATCAACACTCATGGGCTTGTACACGTACAGAGTGCTATCACTTTAATAGATCATTCTTGTTCAATACAAATGTTAAAGAGAATCTACATTAGGAAACGTAATTGCACAAAATGACCAATTAAAAAACAAAACTCAGAAACACAGAGTCACAGTCACTACTGAGAGACAAATGACAAAATGAGACACATATTTATTTAAACTAATGTCGCAAGTGTTTTAAATAAACCTCACAAGTGTTTTAAATAATACTACAGCTGCAGATTATAAAGCACAGCAAACAAAGTGTCGTGTTGGTCCGGCAGCAGTCCCCGAAGCCAGGAGCAGGCTGATGTTATTCATCTTTATTCTGGACTCATTGGCCAACAGACAAGGGCAGTGACAATATAAACACACCCATTTATGCAGTAAAAAGACAACCACACCAGTGTCTCCACACGATGGACTGAAGGGTACTGCACTGAATCTTATATTTGTGAGCGACATTATTATTTCATTTTCTGACTTATTAGCTGCAAATAAAGCTGTGCATTAAAGTTCTTAGTACAGCTTGCAAAGTGTTCATTTGTGCAGTAACAAACATCTCGGTCCACCCACAAAGAGCACCCACAAAGCCTCATTATAGGCCACCTGTAGTCTTTGCAGAATGGCCTTTTTGTAATGAGTCCAGAGCTGAGCAACAGTGTACAATACGATTTAAACAATATCAGTTTTACATCATCAGTACAAGAACCAAACTTGTGCATCAGAGTATTTGCTCGAGACAGTGGAACCGCACAAACAGAAGCCAAACAGAACCAAGGCTTGAGAACCGTCCACCAATCAGATGAGAGGGCTTCAACGGCAGATGGGTAAAACAAAGGATTTTGAATTGAATTTATTCACGGGAAGCCCCTTGAGATGCAGCATCTCGTTTTCAAGGGGGACCAAGAATATACAACATACTAACAGTTTACAGACACATAGTTCCACAAGAGCACATAAAAAAGACAATACAAAACAAGACAGTAGAAATAACAGGACAGTTTTGCTCACTTCCCTCCTCACCCCCTGTAGGTCCGTCTCATATAGTCATCAACGTAAACGCAGTGTTAATAGAATCAATAACAATGAGGTAAGTCAGGTAAGTTAACAGAGTCATTCTACAGGAGCCAGGGAAAGACGTCAGTGATGGAGGCAGATTGTTCCAGTCTGACGGGGCCTTAAAGCAAAAGGTCCTCCATCCTGCCTCTTTACGAAAGGGAGGTAGAGTAAATGTTAGATACTGAGAGTGTTGAAGAGAATAAATTGTAGTATACTGGGCAAGAAAACATTTCAGATATGATGGAAAGTCTAAATAAACACATTTAAAAATGAACTGAAACAGTGGTATTGTCGACATTTTAAGATGAATCTACATAATGTGCTGAAAAATACATTTAATGATTTAAGGTGTATGTTGTAGGTGTTGTGATAAACTGTGTCAGTGTAGTCAATGATAGGTGGGATAAGCTCGAAGATTATCCTCTTTCTTGCTTCTCGCGTGAAGGAGTTTGCAGATCTGCACAGGGGCATTAAACAGGATTTCATATTCAGAGTTTAAATTTAATTCTGGATCCAGCCACATTCCCAAATATTTAACAAAGGTTTCCCTAGACAGTGAGGCGCCATTGTCAAAATAAAGGTTTAGATCAGCAGATTGGATTAAATAACGACTGCCAAAATGCATAGAGATTCTTTTAGGATTAAGTTTTAGGAAGTTATTTCTAAGATAGTTTTGGACTGAGCTGAAGTCTATCTATAGTTTGTTTTGAAGCTGAGATAAGTTTGAGTCTCAAAAATAGAGAACAGTATCATCTGCATATAAATGAACGTGACAGTTTGTACATACTTGAGAAGGATTGTAAATAAAAATAGAAAATAACAAATGACCAAAAGTAGAACCCTGTGGCACTCTTTTTCCATAATGCATTGACTATATGGTGCATCTTTGAATACAACAAACTGACGTCTGTTATGGAGGTAAGCCATAAAAGCTTGTCCAACAGAAGGTAGTGGTCTACCAGATCAAGCACCTTTGAAAGGTCAAGAAATATAGTAATAGCATTTTTTTTTTTTGATATTTTGGCACCAGTACAGATGATGGAAATTGGCCGGTAACTGCTTAAATCATTGTTATCTCTACTACTACTCTTGCTGTTTTCTAAACAGTTGGGATGGCGCCGGTATCTAAGCACATATTGTACAAATCAGATATAAGTATAGTACATCCAATCTTAAGAAATGTGGCTTCTAAATCATATGGTCCAGCACTACTAATGTTAAGTTCAGAAATAGCTTGATGTACGTTGGTTGGTTGAATTCTAGTGAAAGAAAAAAAATGCTTCAGTTTGATTTAATGAGCATGAGGAAGCTGAATAATCAAAGTGCTGTGCATTGCTAATTAAAGTGTGTGTTAAAGGCCTCAGATATCATCAGAGGATCTGAATTAGCATTATCGTTAACATCATATGATCAGTGAAGTCGTCATTCGATTTATTGAGGAGATGGTCTAAATATTTTCAAAACTGTCTGGGATTTTTCCCGTTTTGACCAAAGTCTTCCTTATAGTAGTTAGATTGTGTATAACATGTTTGTGGCTTCTAAGAAACCTGTATACTTCTGTAGAATCATAATCATAGGATAATCTGTATTTATCCCAAGCTTGATCCTGTTTTTTAAAAAGCTAATTAAACTAGGACTAATCCATGGAAGATGTCTACCCTTTACACAAATTGTTTTGAGTGGAGCCCGTTTGTTATTACATTAGAAACTTCAGACTGGAAGAAATCCCACACATTTTCAGCACACGGAATTGGTTTAAATCTAGTCCAGTTAATGTTTTTACTTTGTCTGACTTTTACGTATTTGGGTTGAACTTTCAGTGTTCTGATTTTCCACACACAGAAAACTATAGAGTGGTTTATAAGGCTGTACACCAGATGTAGTGATTCTATCTGGGTTCGTAACCAGCAGAAGTCCAGCAGAGATGAGGAACAGTGGTCTGCTCTGATTGGTTCTTTTAGGTTAGCTATAGGAAGGAAGTGCTAGAACATGATTTTACAGTTTTATAATGGCCTCCACACAGGCTTTGAGCAAAAAGGACTTTTCCACAATAATCGTATTAACTATAGAAGGTAGGTGCATTTATTCTGCCCTATTAGAGAGTGCACCGTGCGGTTTATTGTAAGGTGTTTTTTCCCTGACACATCATTACAAATGGCATTTTCGGTATAAGATAAGCTTCACTTAACTGCTTATATATACCACACAGATCAGCACTCATGGGCTTGTACACATACAGAGTGCTAGCACTTTAATAGATCATTTTTGTTCAATAGAATTTTTTTAATAGAATCTACTTTAGAAAACAAATTGCACAAATGAGTGACAAATGACAAAACCGAGAGAGACATATTTCATTTAAACTAACATCACACGTGTTTTAAATAAACGTCACAAGTGTTCTAAATAATACTACAAGTGCAGATTATAAAGCACAGAAAACAAAGTGGCATGTTGGTCCAGAGATGAGGGAGGGTGGTCTACTCTGGTTGGTTCTTTTAGGTTTTAGGTCAGGTTGACACTTGACCAGATTTCTGACGTTAGATGACGAGCGGTGAAGCCAACTGCTATTAAAATCTCCCAGAACTACCATTTCACTGCTTTTCCTGAGAGAACTTATTGTATTGATAAATGATTTCATTGAATCTGATGGAGCAGATGGTTGTCTGTATATATTGGTAATAATTATATTTTTGTTGTCACGAAAAACAATTTTTACAAACAGTGATTCAAAACTTTGCAGTTAGAGTGAGGAGTTCACCTACGTTGCTACACCACCTCCCCGAGATCCTCTGTCAGCTCTAGAAACAGCTTAATCATTGATTTTGATTTCAGCATCCAACGCATTGCTGTGTAACCATCTTTCTGAAATGGTGATTATATGAGGCTTATGATAAGAGACCCGAACTCTTAGAAGGTCCATTTTTGGTACTAGACTCCTCACGTCTTATGTCTTTTAATTGATTCTATACTTTAGATTTGGTAAATAAATAAATGAGATGAGAAATGAGGGAAAAAGAGAGCAAGGAGCAAAACATACAAAGACTGACAGACACACAAACACACAGAGACACATACACAGACAAACAAGAAACATAAACCCATTATCTATATTCTCTATATTCTGTGATCCCCAACTCACCCTGACCTCCACCCACCCAAAAAGATCTGTGTACATAAAGGACAAAATAGCATCTTTGCTCTCCAAACTCCCCGAGGGTTAAATGCCTCTGAGTTTGCAAGATGTGGCTATATTTACCTTCAAGTCATTTTATTTTGCGTGTACTTGTTTTTTCTTCTTTTTTTCACTTTCAGAATTTTGGAGGGATTTTTAGCTGTTATAATAGAAAGCCAGCATCAATTCATTAAAATGACGTCAGACATAGCCCAATATTCCACGCTGTCAATGCGGAAGTAAACGGATACGTCATGCAGCCAATAACTGTTCATCAAAAAAAGTTCCTGATGATCCTTACTGGGGTTTGGTGAGTCCATGGAGTCAGTGAACTTTGCAGCCTTACTTGTATCTTCAAACAGATGTTGGTCGGATCCGTGGGTCAGTTTGGTGACTGCAGGATACAGCAGGAAGACTTGGAAGCCCAGTGTGCGAGCCCGGTTCATTACTGGGTAACATGGACACCTTCAGTTAGCGGTGACAGCGCTGTAGTCCGGAGTGAAGCGGATTGTTTGAACAGCTACTTCCACGGCTGTGCCAAGATGCGGCCTCTGTCTGTGAAGATGAGACGTCTAAGGCTCAAGGCCCGTGGAAGACCTGGGGACTTGTGCGGTGGACCAACGTAATGTGCACGCATCATTTCTGGTGGATTGCTGGCCATTTCGGGGAACCATTTAGGGAGACTCTGTAATAGGTTAGCCACAGCGTTTCCCTGTTCCTCTCCTTCTTTCAAGGTGACAATGCAGAGATTCTCCCTCCGGCTCCTGTCCTCCAAAGAAGTTATTTTGTCCTGTGGCAGCTTCAGCATCTCGAGACGTTTAGCGTTAGCAGCGACAGTTTTCATCCGCGCTTGGAGAGAGGTGGTTATCTTGCGCTGGGATTCAGAATCTCTCGTGTGTCCAGCAGGAGTCTCGTTGATTGAATCTAGTTGATTTTCCAGACGTTAAATTTGTTCCTCACCTTGTTTGTCGGCTTTGATGAAAAACTTTCGCGGTGTGGCCTCGAGTTAGCGGCACACTAGCCAAAGAGGAGAACTGGAGGCTGAAGCTATGACATACAACTTAATAAAAAATTATGTTGAATGATCAGGGTCCTGTATTATTAGAACGTTTACACTGTTTGTCCAACGCGGTCCCTAAAGCCGCACATCACTGCCTGTCTCACGAGGCTTGTACATCTTATTTATGCTCTTGTATCACTTAACACTATAAAGATATCCAGTGTTCCCCATTGTCTTCCCCTCTTATTTTCTGACTGACTGGAGACATATGGCCTGGTTCATTGGCTGTAATGTGGTGTAATGGTGCCATCCACGGCAGACATATGCGCATGGGCGAGAGTACGAGTTTGTGCCCAAGTGCACACAGCTGCCTGAGTACAGAGTGACCATGTGTTTGCCTCCATATTGTTACCTCCGGCCTATACAGTATGTGCGGAGAGATGTACTTGTCTGCAATGCCAGTGTTATCATTAGGCACCAGTCTGAGTGGAACAAGCTTCAGACTGTGGCTCAGATTCTCAGGGGGAATCGTGTCACATCTTCAAAGACTAAAATATACAGGCTGCATAAATATCGGACAGTTTACGTTTGATAGACAGACATTTTCATTACATGAGAGGAAGTTTAATCCCTGGAGTATAGCGTGCATTAGGCAGCTGTTTGTGTATTTGTAATTCTGAGTTTGCGTGCCGGGATAGTTTTACGTTATACATTTTCTCAGTTTAAACACTAATTTTAAAAAATCTATATACAAAAATCTACATAAAAATAACAAAATTGTATATTTTTGTTTTTGTTACCAACTATTGTGTGGATTAGTCAAACGTTGACCCTAGTTTATAGCATAGACTGTATATATAAATGGACATAGCTAAAGTGCTAGCCATCGCGTTCCAACTAGGAAGTGATCATGGGCGCGCTTCTGGCTCCATTGACTGGCTTCAGTTCACTTTACATTGGAAAACGCCCCTTTCTCTGTAACTTCTGCTGTCAGGCTCGTCGTTTTGGTCTTAAAATGTTCGTATTAACCCGCTCTACCTGATCCTGGTATTTTTATTTCACTATTTTGTCTGTAAATCAAGATATGAATATTAATAACAGACAAATCAAGTGCCTTTCCCAGAAGTCGCTCCTGGTAGCGATAGCAACAGGTTTGATTGACAGCATTGCTAAGTGCCCGCTCCCTGGTAAACCAGTGGGCGGGACGAGGCATTACCTTCTACAGCCTCACTCTGGATTGGCTCTTTGGTTGCTATGATACTCGCGGTCGGAATTCCTAATATCCAACTTGGCTCCAAATTTGCCCCTGTAACCGTTAGCCTCGATGAGCTTCATTTGACTGGAGCCGAACGCTATTGGTGACGTCACGCTCACTTAGTCCACTTCTTTATACAGTCTATGGTTTATAGTATGGTTGCTAGGTAACACTTATGGAATTACGTCTATGCATGTCCTATCTGCCCATATTTTAGTGAAATGTGTAGTCTACCTTTCCATATGCATTTGAAGGGAGAGAGCGACAAGAGATGAAAATGCTTTGCAACTTTTTGTAGACTTTTTGTGGTCTGAAGAATAGAAAATGGAGTCTATTTTAAATGCATGAATGAATTTGAAATCATGTATTTGTTTTTGTCTCTGCCCTAATGAACTGGCAAGTGTAACCTGCCCAAAGCCCTAAGTCACTGCCTACAACCTCCAACAAAACAGACCAGAACAAGATCATCCGATTTTAGTCTACCAATATTTTTTACACATTATCCGCTGGCTTCTACAATAAAAAGGAAACTGTGAGCCAGGAATTTCTGGCAAAAACAAAATCATGATTCAAGAATGTGCCAAAAATGTAATGATGGCTTCCAACAACACCACTGAAATGTCACACTGTATAATACCTTATAATGTTCCATTTTCAATACAGCAGCAACAAACACAACAGCGACGAAGCATAATCAATTTGTGCCAGATGCCCTTTCTGACACAAGCTACTGAAAACAGTGGAATTGACTGTTTTTCCCAATTTCAACATTTTTGAATCTCTGTGTTTTGAAGTCCAAACAGCTCAAGACGAGATTGGAACCAGCTCGAGGTCATGTTTACGTCTAGCTTTTTTGCGTGCCCCTCGACTGTTCGCTCCACACATGCAGCTAAAACCACGGGCAAGGAGAAAATGAACTTCCATGTTTCAGTGTTAAAAATAAAAACATGCATTACCAACAGCATACAGAAAATCAATCTCTGCTCATTTGTCCTTAGAGGTCTACTGGGAAATTACTAAAGAGTGCCACCATATGAAGTCGATAGCCCGTATGGCATGTACGTTTTTGAAATAAACACCGTCTGTCAAAGAGACCAGAACGAAGTGAGATATGTGATCTTAGATGTAAAATATAAAACTAAAAATATGTTTTAAGAAAACTCAGTGCATTAATCATACTCTAAGTTAATATTAAAGATGCAATATTTAACTTTTCTGATGGATGGTCTGCCTTCTGCTCGTCTCCATAGAGATGTTAATGTCTTGCCCAGAATCTTTGACCATATGGCATTAAAGAAGACCTATTTTGCTTGTGTCTGCTATTTAGCTATAATCTATGACACCCGTGGATCATTGTGTTATAATTTGCACATTTTAAATCACAATACAAGTTCGCTGACTTACGCGTTAGAAAACTGAGGTGCCCAATGGGAGCTGACAACGCCGCAAACACCATCACAACAAAGAGCCGTGACGCTGTGGGCACCTCCCATGAATAGCTGCAGATCATGCCAGTGCTTGTGCTAGTATTTTTTTTTTTTCATTTGTACCAAAATGACTATGCGACGCTGCCGAATCCTACGTGTATCACCGATTAAGAAAATAAAATTGAAGAACGAAGTAAGTGGAGAGCAGCGGGTGTATGCCGGTTGCGGAGAAAACGGGGATTGATCGGCATCTTGAAAATAAGCGATGAAAGATTGATCAAACATGCACGAATCACTCCAAATACAACTTCGGGTGAGTAAATGGTGACGGGAAATGACTGTAACATGGTTAAAGAGTCTAAAAAGTCGATTTTGCAGAATAGGTCTGCTTTAAACTCTATCTGATGGAGAAAAGCAGGGGGTGCCATCAGAGCGTCAACATCTCCATGGAGACAAGAAGGTGACCTACCCACCAGAAAAGTTACGTAGTGTGCTTTTAATGAAATATTAAAACAAATATATGTGCATAGATAATTGAGTATTTTTTATTTCAATAACGTATTGTGGTGGTTTTCATGTCTCTGGGCGAGTACCCACTGGCAGAGATGGAGCTGGCCCACCCTTGGAGCAGCCTGAGTGCTTATTTTGTCTATGAATCACGGCTGAGTGATACTGTTATCAAGTCACCTCTCATTGTTTGCCTACAATAAAAAGGCAGTGCCAGAGAATAAATAGGGGTCTCACGTTGTTGTGTGGGAGTGTGTGAGAGGAGATTGCTGCCATACATCATAGAAAATGCACAGGTAAGACAAACCTAATGTTGTCCAATGAGATTTATCACTGTGTTCACACTAAAGTCGCTGCTGACATAAAAACCACGGCTGATTATGGAAATGTGCAAATCTCAGATAAAAGATGGATTAATACAGCTCATGCGGCGGTGCGAACATGATCCTTCAGGTATATTCAATTTGTCTTTTTTCAAATTTTGTTTCGTTGAACGTTCAGGGCGATACCATATGGAGAAGTGAAGAGGCAAGGGAAAGTTTTATTTTAGGTATGAAATGATTCCAAAGTAAGGCCAACTATGTGCGCATGTGTCTAAGCTGTGTGCATGGAGAGTGTTTGGTGAGCATGTCTGGAGAACAGTTTTGGTGCCAGTGCCTTCTGTTGGCTGCACCTGTGCCACAGAAATACCTGAACTTACTCTGGCTCATCTCACCACCGAGGGAAAAGGATATGTTTCAGACAGGAAATTAAAGGTTTAAGTGCCTCCTGGAAATGAATGGATAAATGCATAGATTGAGGTTTTGCTTAAGTAAGTACAGCTAAAATAATATTGCTCAATAAGTATAAGTAGTGGTCCAGGAAATTGCTCAAGAGTTATTATTATTTGGTTGCTTGGGATCCAGAATACACACTTCTTCAACACTTTACGAAGAGTCTGGTCATCAGAGTCTGCCCGTTTTAAAATGCGTGTGCTTGACAGATGGATTAGCCAATCAGGGACACGCATGGTCTGTCCATATTGGAAAAAATAAAGGAAAAAAATATCACAGTGGGCTGAAACACATCAAAAATTTCTGCAGAATCAATGAGCGAAGCACTAAACTCTGTTAATCTGAGATAAATATGTGAGATAAATTTGATTTTATTTGTAAATCATAGGTGACTAATGATTTACTTCGTTTCACATGTGTCACTGAAAAAACAGATCTGATTGGACGATTCCATTTTACTGGGCTTGAGACGCAACGGAGAACTTGGGGACCCGGCTGATATCGATAAAAAAATACAGAGAGATATCATTCTGGATTTGCCAGGCAAATTATTTGGAGAAACTAAGAGTGTACTAAAATTAACTGCTGGGTGTAAAATGTGATCTTGCTTTTATGTTTATGTAATTCAAAGGGGAAAAAAATAAAAAAGTAATGCAGAAATGAAGGTATTTTCAAAGAGCAGAACACAAAACCAAAATCAAATCTAAAGAAACAACACAAGAAACACTACAGCTCAATTCATTTAATGCTGCCAATACAAAACTTTTGACACTTGTAAACTTATGTAAACTTTTACTTTCATGGGGAAAAATCTACCTTTTTGAAATCCCTTTGCATCTCTATTGACCTCCCTTATCTCCCTCATACTTCTTTCTGTGCTCTGGACAATCCCTCTTCCTGTTAGCAGCCTCGATATGCAGATATGTTTGAGTAAGTGTTGAAGTGCGGCTAACAAATGTCCACGCCTGAACACTTCTCAATGCTATCTCTGCCTCCGTACCGACTTTCTGTCTCCTCTCTTGCATCTTCATTTCTCTTCGTGCTCTAGCAGAGGTGCTCCGCCATCCTCCCTCAATATCCCTGCTTCTTATATAAAAGACTGGTGAATAGAAGTGACGCGCTATATGGAAAAAAACAAGACAAGTGATTTGCCCAAGCACCTAAACATAGTGGGATTTGAAATAACCCCATAACGATTAGTACTTTGTAGGATGGATATTGCTAATGGTGTACTTGTACTTGTTCAGTGAAGTATGAGCTGGAAATGCTGTAGTGGAATTACTTTAATTAGCCATTGGTAAAGTCAAGTAAAGTCAGTAAAGACAGCTAATATTTGGCCCATGACGCACATAGAGAATGTTTCCAAGTATGGTTTTAGCTTTTTATTTCCATGAGATCATGCAGGTGACATGGCACTTCCACAAAGTTACTCAAACTTGTTGTTTTAAGTTGATATATGCCATCTGCATTGTTCATATATCTGTATTCACATCATGTACTTGTTTACTTAGAGCTATGATGTCACTTGAGACATTTGGTACATTTGTGCTATTCCCAAAAGTGATAGCATCCACTTTATACAGCCCATTTAATTGGTCTTAAACTGCAGACAAGCTAATGCCAGCCCCTGTGGAAGAAGGCTACGTGTGTCCCATATGTGCAGAGATAGACAGACAGATTATCAAGGGCCTCGTTTATCAAAGATATGAGACCAAAACCTGTTTCATAATATAGTACGCTGGAGAGACAGGTGTAAACTTTGTGCGCTGAATAACTGTGGCACTGTGTGCACCTATATGGCATTTCATATTGATTTTAAATGCTTTAAAATGACCCACAAGGACAGATGAGATAATAACATGTTGTTTTCAAAGCTGCAGTAATAAAATATAAACTCTTTACCAGCAACATTTTGGCCCTGACTGCCACAAGTCTTCCACTGAACCGGAGCGATCCACAGAAGCTGTCCATCAGACTGGACTTTCACACGTCTGTCCCATGTCCTAAAGGGGAGACTGCGGGGTCCAGTCCAGCCCCGGATGAGGCGCAGTGCGTCCTGTCTCTGCACTGCTCCGATGCCACAGGTGTGTGCGCTTTCGTGCATGTATTACCATGATCACCCCGAGTTTAAGTCCAAAGTGAAAAAGGATTATGGTGGTTAATTTGCTGTTTAAAGTTTTCATGAATTCCTAACTCTGTTAAGTATGGGAAAACTTTAATTGGCACAACAGTTCAACAGTTCAATAGTAGGAACAGAGGCATGCAAACTTTTGCACTCACTGAATGCTCTCATTTATAGTTTTGGAGCAGAAATAATACACTTCCCAATGGTAAATCATGCACAACACGCCCACAAACTCCACAAGCTATTTTTCAGTTTATAGTCGCAGTTTAGTGCCTGGAATGATAACTGAGGCCCCAACGTCATATCCATCACCTCCTACTTTGACACCACCTGAGACAGCAGCAGCAAACCTGAAGACAAGTCATATTCAGTGCCTTAGACTGAGGACATTTAAGCATTGGGTGGTCATTCACTTGCGCCTCATTCTGAGTTTTAGTGTTGCTGTAAAACGCTTTGGAGAAATGCACTTCAGAACGGTTGTTAAGAAGGACACTAAACAATAAACAACATTTTCCAGATAGCAAAAAAGCTAATACCCATGTCTGTGTGACAAACAAAATGTAGAGCAGACTTGGTGAATAATAGTGTCTGCTCCCTGGAGATGCTGAGTCAAGATGGCCGACTACAGCTGACCTATTTTGGGGTTCACAAGAGTTTAACATGCCCACAGAGAGGGACTGTCCCTTGGGAGGTTTAAGCAAATAAACAAACACTATTCAGACTGCTAGGCTAGGGCACAGTTCGAATATGACATCAGGAATCGGACACACATAAAAAAAATACAGGAGACTGTGAGAAACACGCATCCTGATGGCAACGGTTGTACCTAGGGCCCATAATTACAATAAAGAAGGCAGGAGTGGGACATTTCTGGTTGGAGGAGCTAAGTTCTTCAATGGGCCGCTCACTTAACATGTTAATTTAGAGTCTTATATGGATGTGAGCACACACCCTCCATCTACCATGTTTGAGTCGCTGTTTTAAACACATTTAAATGTTGTGAGCTCCTGTAGTGATTTATGAAAACTAATATGAAATTCGTTTTTATTGTAGTCTCATTTTAAACTCTTTAGAACTTTGAACTGTGGTCACCATTTGAACATTTTTAGTCGGGATTGGATTTGCTATGAAAGTGGGGCAAAAATCTTTGGGGGAGCTATGGGGGAGCATTGACCATTCTAGGGGAGCCAAGGGCCCCAGGGTTTTGAGATACAGTATATTGCCATGTGCATTGAAAAAAACTTAATTAACACCATCTATTTGGTTTTTGAGAGTGTCTGGAGTGTCTGAAGGCTGTTTACACCAAGGCAACGAATAAACAGCTTTTGACTTGAAGCAAAATTACCAGTTGGAATAGTAAAGGACGATTGTAGTGTAGCATTGAAAAGATATAACTCATTTTAAGAGTGAGGAAATTGAGAATGTAGAATGAAAGGATCTCATCACAAAGATTACAAAGCAAAGCAGTTTTCACTTAACTGGATTCAAAAACAATTTCATCAGTTTCCAAAGCTGAGTTTATAAAATACACAGAAATCTGAATAAGCTACAGCATTTTGCGAAAAGAAAAAAATATTGATCATGTTCACAAGCTGTACTGCTTAAACCAATCCACAACCAGCAGAACCCAGTATCTAAATCTAATGAGACACACCCCGCACTGGAACTCTCTGCACCAACAACCTTGTATTGGCACTGGATTTTACACTTTTAAAAAATACCTCAAGACACCTTTTAACAGCATGTAATGTTGGTGAGAACAAGTTGTGTTCAAGTTCTAAAATTTGATGATGTCATAATTTCAGATGGAGGGCGGGGCCTATATAACTCTATGGGAGATTTGCTCAAAACTTCTGATCGACAAATGTTGACCCTTATCATTATTTATTAGGGATTAGCTCCATAAACTTACGACCTAAAGTCCTTTTAAATGATGACAATCACTCGTTTCTGAAGCTCTATTGAAAATATAATTTTACATTTACTTATGCTGACAGAGAAAGCATAGCACTTTGAACCTTGTTTCATGTGGATAAGGCCGGTAATTACAGAGATATTAACCATAAATCAGGTCAACAAATCTGCAGTCTAACCATTAAACAGAAAATTCACATTCTCAATATTGTGCTCTTTTTCCTAATTGTAATTTCATTAAAAAGTGCTATATAAATAAAATAATATAAAAATGTATATTCATTACCAGTGAACCTTCAAAAAAGTAATTAGTTATAGTTACCTGTTACTTCTCCCCAAAGTAATTGTGTTACTGTGTGATGAAAGTCACATCAACGCAGGGAAAAGTACTGTCCCCCTCTGATTGGACAGATTTACAGTCAATCTGTTTTTTGGCCAATCACTGTCTCTAATCCCATGTCTCGGTCTTGTTTACTTCCCAAAACAAAGGGAAAACTTTGCAGCTCCTTTGAATGAGACGAGAGAGCGGAGTCTGATCTGTCACCTGCTGAGACTCACAGTAAAATAATGAGCCTGTTTCACTGACAGCAGCTATAACAGCGTTACAGCAGAGGAAAGAGTCATTAGTTAGATTACGCGTTACTAACGACGTTATACTTAAACAGCGTTATTCCCAATACTTTTCATTACATAATATGGATAATGGTGGCCCATATTAAACGATATCGTACAGTCTATCTGAGCTGATTTACCATTTACTATTTGAATCTCTGCACATTCAAACAGACGCAGAGGCCTGTCTCCCTCATTATCCACGGCCATCGCCACAGATGCCAAATGATTATCCCCATCTCTCGGAAGTGCTGATTACAGGCAGGCACTTCACAGGACACCTCATCATCCACAAATGGAGGGCTATTTTTAGTCCTTTTCCTCTGCTTTTATTGTGCTCTTTGTCATTTCATCTCCAGCCTTTTAGACAGCTTCTGATAATGGAGGAATGCTGCCTCAAGTCACAGAGAACAGAGGAGGAAGACAATGGGGTAAGGAGAAAATTAATAGATTCAAAATAGCAACATATCGCTGACAGTGCTCACAGTAATTACTATGTTCACTTATCGTTCAAACATTAAAGCTGGAACAATGTTTTGGGGAGCTCAGTTTTTATTGTCTGAAACTTTTTGCATATTGCACTAGTCTCTGATCTGTTATAATTTTGTTTCCTCATCACACATGTTTCATTCACACATGTTAAACACACAAACCCTGTATATTTAGGCTTTGTTCTTCTCTCAAACTGAAAACACTCTGCTTCACCTTGTGATGTTACGTGGTAATACAGGAAGTGCTCCACTGTGTTTTTAAACTCCTTCACTAGAATCATTTGGATGATTTCAGCCCTGGAACTGCCAATCTCTACTGAATAGAAGATATAAAGTAGCTGTTAATCTGAAAATTACTGCTTCATGACATCACAAGGTGGAAAGAGCATTTTTCACAGTAATTACTATGTTCACTTATCGTTCAAACATTAAAGCTGGAACAATGTTTTGGGGAGCTCAGTTTTTATTGTCTGAAACTTTTTGCATATTGCACTAGTCTCTGATCTGTTATAATTTTGTTTCCTCATCACACATGTTTCATTCACACATGTTAAACACACAAACCCTGTATATTTAGGCTTTGTTCTTCTCTCAAACTGAAAACACTCTGCTTCACCTTGTGATGTTACGTGGTAATACAGGAAGTGCTCCACTGTGTTTTTAAACTCCTTCACTAGAATCATTTGGATGATTTCAGCCCTGGAACTGCCAATCTCTACTGAATAGAAGATATAAAGTAGCTGTTAATCTGAAAATTACTGCTTCATGACATCACAAGGTGGAACAGAGCATTTTGAGTTTTGGAGATGTAGACAGACTAATAATAAAATGTTACTCAAATGTGTACAACTCCAGGTATGTTTTTGATGAAGTAACAACATTATAACATGGCTTAAAGCTCGAGTCAATTTTGCGCAATATAGGATCTTTAATTTTGTAGTTCATTAACATTTTGAGCCACATCTATGACCCATTACTATGACACTTAACAGTTTTACTCTTCTTATTATTATTCTTATGATATTGTTCATTTAACAATATGGTGTTTCAGTGACAAAGTAGTTTCAGTATTATTGTTTATCGTAATATTTTCTGTAACATCAGATCAGACTTCAAAATGCGTTGGTGTGACAGCCTTACCATAAACTAAACAGGCAGCAATGCATTTTATTTTATTTATTTATTTTCTAATAGATTCTTTTTCATATCTGACGGTTTGAACTGCTCACTAGCGCTCTTCCTCAGAGTGGTGATCTGAACAGGTTTTGGTGCTGTCTTCCTACCGGTGGAGGCAGGACGACAGCGCCATCTGCAGTCCAACTTCTTCAGGACAGTATCCCTGGTGTGTGAGAGTAAAAAGGCCCCCTCGTCCCGGTTTAAAGTCCCGTGGACACGTTTATATATTTCGATTGCCTCTTTAATCCAGCAACGGTGTTTGTCGTCCTCTGTCCCTATGATGTTTGCTCCGTTTTTACTCTCACACACCAGGGATACTGTCCTGAAGAAGTTGGACTGCAGATGGCGCTGTCGTCCTGCCTCCCAAATAAATTAACAGAAGACCAGATGAACCTCAATGGACTAGGCAGCAACGCATTATCAGTAGAAGAATTAAGATGGAGGTGCCAGTCTAAACATAAGATTGAAGAAATTCTGATCTTCACACGAGGTAATTATGCCTTGTGCCCATGTGTGTTCACAAGGGATGAAAATATATGAGATTATTGACACGTCCTCTTTGACTTTATCAGGGTTAGGGCTCGAATGGATTTGTAGAATCTGTTTATGTATAATAGATTTGAAGGCAGTCAATCTCAAGCACATGTTTACACCGTGCAGTCAATGAGAAACTGAATTGTGTACACCCATGACAACACTTTGAGATGAGATCTACATGTAGACCTATACTGCGCCCTCCACTCTGGTCAAGGAAGGTCACTGAGTATGGCAAGTGAACCGGATGCAGCGGTGGACTGCAACCAAGTAAAAGTAGTTAAGTACTGCACTTAAGTAAATTTTAAACTGGACACTTTTTACTTTTACTTCACTACATTTGAGAGCATGTCCTGTTCCTGGTTCACTACATTTTTGAACAGGACTGAAAAGTATTTTTTTATTATTGTTTGAGACCTGCTGAAAAGGCCGAGGGATTTATTTTTTACACGTTCATAATTTGAGTAAACAAAAATATGCAAATAAAAACAACCAGAAAAAAACAATTGATTTAATTGTTTCTGCTGATCAAAATTCACCACAAATCTGTATCAAAATAACTACACTTAAAGCCTTATAAGACCTCAAAATCTGCACGAAATACTTTAAGCACAGCACTTAAATACTTTTATTTAAGTAGATTTTTTCATGTGATTCTTTTACTTGAATATTTTTTGCCCTCTTTGTACCCTTACTTAAGTAACAAAACTGAGTACTTGTTCCACCACTGTCTGGATGGTCATAAAATGGCCGCCATTTGTTTACAAATCTAATTATCCTCTCCAGTTCACGGTGAGCACAGAGAGTAATTACTCCAACAGTAGAAGTTGTGCAGATTCTATAAAATACACACTGTGGCATGACGGAGAACAGCACTCAATAAACACACACCACTTGTTTGGTGATGGAGCCATTAGTCACAATGCTGCATCAGAGCCAGCGTGGAGCTATAATGGCCAGTCAGTTACACAGACTCACAAAAATCTCACCTGTACAAAACTATAACCCATTAAAGTGGCATTTCCGATCCAAAACTATTATGTGAGCTTATATAAAAACGCACATTTTCTTTTAGCGTGTCCTTCATGGGTTTCCGTAGCCTTGCATCTGAAGATATCCACATTGATTTAACACAATACAATGTAAATTGCAAGAGCACCTACTTCATTGAGACATAATGCACTGGCTTGTGACCACTTGTTGCTGTATTACTTGCCCTGTGTGACAGCATATGCTCGTTAGCACAACCTCATTCAAACTGTTAGTAAAAGGTCACAATTAATGAATACGTAGAAACACGAACAAATAGAATCTGGCTGGGAAATGACTGGCAGAGAAAACACTAAAGTACAGAATGTAATATTTTCAACATAAAAATACAGTAATGGAGCGTAATCATTTCAGTGAACAGTGTGGGGATCATATGGACTCAGACGCAGAGGTGAGAGACAAGAGTAATTGAAAGACCAGGGCAACAGCATGGAACAAGGACAGAACAAGCAGAGCAGAGAAAAAAGAAATGAATAAAACAGATGAATACAGTCATCAGCTGCTGCTTAAACGGGCTGTGTACATTCATAAATGTACGACTTTGAACAGCAAATGAAAATGCTGTGTTCAAACAGAAGGCTGAAGCTTTAATTCCTCTAAAACGGCATGTTAAGATTTTCCGCTTGCACAAATTCTGGATGGAGAGGATGCTTATTCATGTATTGTTGTCGTTGCTAACTGAGTGTCACCGTGGCCTGGGTTTTGTTTGAGGGAGCATGTATAGCGATTTCACTAGAAAATGAAATATGATTTTTTTTTTTTATAGAATCACAGAACTTTTCCAGAGCATGAGCCATGGCTATTATTTGTTATTGCGCACCCCACATGTTATTAGAGTTAAGACGCTTATTAAATGCTTAAGAATAGCATTAGCCTGATTGTGTCTGAGCTAGCAGTCAAGTACACCCTATAGTGGCATATAGGTGGAAATGTGTTTGGTTCTGACTGAGAGCCAAGTTAAAGCTCACCCAACTTCTTTTTTCATAAATTAGTACATTTTGTTTTCCTCCCACAGTCGTTCATGGGTTTCCGTAGACTTGCCTCTGAAGCTATTCACATTGATTTGACACAGTATAATGTAAATGTGCATTCTAGGAGCACCTACTTCACTGAGACACAATTCACTGGCTTGCACTTGTTGCTGTATTACTTGCCCTGTCTGACAGCATATGCTCGTTAGCACAACCTCATTTAAACTGTTCGTAAAAGGTCACAATTAATGAATACATAAAAGTATGAACAAATACAGTCTGGTTTGAAAACACTAAAGTGCAGAATGGAATATTTTGTCAGGATTCCTGTGTTTTCCTTGCGTCCTCCTGTGCTGTCTCCCACCTCCCTTCTGTATCTGTGTGCACGGAGCTGGGCGGAGAGTCTGACACCACCCTCACCAATAGTTTCCACCCGCTACTCACCTGCAGCCCGTCACCAATCAGCTTCAACCTCGGCAGTACAACGACTCGGCTCATTCTTCCACACGCTGCGAGATTTCAGTTTGTCAGTTTATCCATCGTGGTATTGTACCGCTCGGCCTAGTTCACCTCGTTGCATTTTTTCAACTACGTAGTTTGTTTTTTCATGTTTTCTTCAGACCCTGTTTTCGGACCAGAACCACACCCGCAGACCAGACCACCTCAGCCTCCGACCCAGCTCCCCGCACCCAGCCTTTGCCTTTTGTTAATAAGCCCTGTTCATTTTTGAGTTCACTTGTCTGCACCTTTTTGATCCACCAGTCGTTACAACATGTTTTCAGCATAAAAAATATAAAATAACATAAAAATATGGTTATGCAGCATAACGACTTTGCATTAACGGCTAGTCTCCTCAGTGAACAGTGTAAGGATCATATGAGCTCAGACAGAGAGGTGAGAGACAAGAGTGAGTGAAACACCAGGGCAACAGCATGGAACAAGGACAAACTGAGGCCAGGCCAGAACAAACAGAGAATAGAATAAAAAATGAATAAAACTGATGAATACGGTCATCAGCTGCTGCTTAAATCGACTGTGTACATTCATAAATGTACGACTTTGAACAGCAAATGAAAATGCTGTGTTCAAACAGAAGGCTGAAGCTTTAATTCCTCTAAAATGGCATGTTATTGTTTTCTACTTGCACAAATTCTGGATGGAGAGGATGCTTATTCATGTATTGTTGTCGTTACTAACTGAGTGTCACTGTGACCTGGGGTTTTGTTTGAGGGAGCATGTATAGCGATTTCACTAGAAAATGAAATGAAATATATATTTTTTAATAGAATCACAGAACTTTTCCAGAGCATGAGCCATGGCTATTGTTTGTTATTGCGCACCCCACATCCCCCATGTTATTAGAGTTAAGACGCTCATTAAATGCTTAAGAATAGCATTAGCCTGATTGTGTCTGAGCTAGCAGTCAAGTACACCCTATAGTGGCATATAGGTGGAAATGTGTTTGGTTCTGACTGAGAGCCAAGTTAAAGCTCCATCACCCAACTTCTTTTCTCATAAATTAGTACATTTTGTTTTCCTCAGAGAGTATTTGTAAAAGCAGAACTTGACCGCACATTTTGACTTCATTTCATCAGAATCCATTTTATCCCAGTTCAAAATTATGAATAATGCTCCAACACCTCCACTGAAAAGAAAATTTAAATTAAAATTTGTTCCGAACAAACTACCCAATCCACTCAGTCCACTGCAAACCAAAATGGCACAATCCCGAAAAGATCCTCGGTATTTGCTCTATTGGCTTTTTCTTTTCAAACCATCAGACAGTGGAATCAGCTCCAGACAGTCTGAAGTTGTCTGTGGGTCTGAATAATTTCACTAGAAATTTGAAAGATAATGAAGTGTGTCAACATCAGCGAGGTCAGTTTCTACTGTATTCATTGTAAAAACTTGCACGCAATAATTTTTAATATTTGTACACACAAATATATAGGAAACACAATGTATTGGAAAAGGTATTGTATTTGGTATTGTATTTTACTAATGCTAATGTTCTTGTAATGTAATTGTAATGAAATATGTATTTTTTGTGTGTGTTCACCATATTGTATATATAAATGGACATAGCGAACCGCCGCTTTCCAAATAGGAAGACTCTGGCTCCAATTCACTTTACATTGGAAAACCGTCACTCCTTTCTCCATAAATGCTGCTGTCAGGTTCATCATTTTAGTCTTAAAATGTTCGTATTGACCCGCTCTGCATGATCCTGGCATTTTTATTTCACTATTGTGTTTGTAACTCAAAATATGAACATTAATAACAGACAAATCAGGCGACTTCATTCCCTGAGGTCGCTCCCGCTAGCATTAGCAACAGGTTGATTGACAGAGTTGCTAAGCAGCCGTTTCCTGCTAAACCAGTGACCCGGGTGGGAAGAGGTGTTACCTTCAACAGCCTTGCTCCGGATTGGCTCTTTGGTTGCTATGAGACTCGCGTTCAGAATTCCTAATGTAGAACTCGGCTCCAAATTCACCCCTATAACTGCTGTAGCCTCTTGAGCTTCATTTTGACTGGAGCTGAAGGCTATGGGTGACGTTACAATCACTTAGTCCACTTCTTTATACAGTCTGTGGCATTTACCTGTGTTCACCTGCACAGCGACTGAAGATAGAAAGTAGCAGTAGCTAAATCTGGTAGCGAAATGATGTTTTCTTTTGTAAGATTAATACATTTGTACATGGTCAATGACAAATAAAGAATAAACTAAACTAATCTTTGTTAAACATGTACGAAAGCTGCAACATAAAATGACGCTTTGGGATGAGAGCTGATTGGCCGTACAAGGATGGTCCACCATGCTTCGCATGTGTGCCACAGGGTTTGTGAGAGCTAGGAACAAGTTAGATATATTTAAATAACCACTTCCTCCTTTCACAGTTTGAAAATCAGGTACAGCTGTAAATGTTTTAGGTAATATGTATTATAATCCGCTGAATGTAGCACAGAGAAAGGAACATGAGTTTGAGGAGCTACCAGAACCTGATACAATCCCAAACTTTCCCTGTTGGTCTAAAATGGTCAATAACAGCTCTAAGCATCATTTAAAAGTGAATCCAATTGTGCTTTTCCCAGTCCACTGAATTATTTCATCTCAAATAAATATTTCTACGTGTTTCAATAGGTCAAAACCACAGTTTGTCAGGCAGCTGGACCTCAGTAGGGCTCGTGTTTGGAGATCTCTGCTGCACACTTCCCACATTTAAGATGACAGGACTCGATTCATAAAGGGCGAGAGAGGAAAGGTGGTGAGGGAGGGAGCCTGAGAAAAGACTGGAGGGTCGGGCCAAGACGTGATAAAAGAGCCAAGCATAAAGAGAAAAGCCCCACGGTGCTTCTACCTGTGAGAGATAGAAGAACATTATAGCTCCAACAGTTCCAGGGACAAAGTGCGGCTCTGTCACAAAAGAGCTTTTAGTGTACATATTTTGGATCAGTACAATGACCACCCCAAAAGAATTTTCCATTTTCAAATTAATTCAGCTGATATTCTGATTGCACCTTTAATTGGATGTAATAAGACCATTTACAGGCTGATTTTGGCTTAGAACGTCTCATAATGTTAAAACCTTCATAGGAAGCTGTTCAGTAGTGATTTGAAGGAACACAATTGGATCTCTTGTGTAATAAGTTAACTGTGTTCCTACACTGGTATTGGTTAATATCGGGTATCGGCAGATACTTAAAGTCAAAGTATTGTATTGGTGCATCCCTAATTGTACCACTGAAAATACTGTGGCTGTCACATTTCTGCCTGTTTTCATGTTTATCCCTAGTCCAGCTCTGTTTACCAGCTTGTTCCGGTCCTTCTTTTGCTACCTCCCTGTTTTACCTGCAGCTGCCATTCATTTACTAATCAGCCCAGAGTAGTCTATATATACTCCTTAGTAGTCCTTGCTAGATTGTTCGTCAGTGAAGAGCAACACTCAAGCTCTGCATTTGAAATACTCTGTCGTTTGCATTTCTGCACTTCTGTATCCTGTATTGTATTAATCAAATACTCTGTCGTTTGCATTTCTGCACTTCTGTATCCTGTATCTGTATTAATCCCTGTCTGAGGGACCTGTTCCTGAGTTTACTTTCTCAGCCTGTTTCCCAAACTGAATCCCCAAAGTGGAAGAGATTTGTGTTGATATTAAATACGACATTCATTCCTCAGTTGTTTATTGCCTGATTTGTCATATAAAGAATTACCTGTTTGAAGGACACTTTCTGTTGTATTTACTGAGACAGAAGTTTGACTGTGTTCTTTGGGTTGCATTTGGGTCCAGTTTACCTGTGTGATCGTGGCTTAGGCTGTCTGATCTAAAGAGATTCAGTTTCCTTTTTATTACTTTTCACCATTCAGCATAGTTTTCAGTTGTTTATTGCTGTGGCAACAGTGATAGTTTATTTTTATCACTTTGAAACCTATGAGCTGAGTACATCCGGCAATTCCACACCACAGCTGAAGAGTCTCGTAGAATAAGCATTGGCACATTTACCTATAGAATCTTGTAGAACGATATAATCTCAAAGCCAGCAATTGCCACTGCTTTTCTGTGTACACAGTGATGTTAATGGTCTGGTCTAGGTTTTTATACCAGGATGACACTGTTTCCAACATGGATAGATTGAGATGGATCATTTGTTACGCCTTCACGTCTCCGGTCTGAGACCCATGCATCTGCCGTAACGATTAGAATGTGTTCACCACTGTGTCACGTCTCTGATCCGTCTGCGGCAAAAATACGCAAGGAGTCTATCGTTGACAGATACTGCAGCATTATTAATGATTTTGAACCAGCTATTTCGAGCCAGACAGAAGATAAACACAGGAAAACAGTCCAGTTTCAATTGCACTTTACTGTATCAAGACAGAACCTTTCATTTCCCCGTATTTTGTGGACCAAAAACAGACAAATGTCAACACCGGCCCAAAACTTAACTGGCCAAAACTTTATTTGTAGGTGAATTTCAGCTTTGTTTGCATCTCTTGTGGACATATTCAGGGTGTATCGTCTAAATTAAAGCCGTGGGATGTATATAAAAGCCAGCGCACTCCGCCTCAGCGTATACGGCTTTACTTTCTACTTTCACTGTGGAGCACTTGTTGAATGCCAAGGGGAGAAGCACACTGGCTTTGTGGATTTACAAAGAAGAACAGCAAATATAGGAGCAGAATATGAGTAAAGGAGAGGACAGGAGTGGAGGGTGAGTAGAGGAGTGGAGGATGAGCAGAGGAGTGGAGGATGAGCAAAGAAGAGGACAGAGGAGTGGAGGATGAGAGGATGAGTGGAGGAGAGGGCAGAGGAGTGGAGGATGAGCAGAGGAGAGGGCAGAGGGGGAGAGGATGAGTGGAGGAGGAGAGGACACAGGAGGAGAAGATGAGTGGAGGAGAGGACAGAGGAGGAGAGGATGAGCAAAGGAGAGGGCAGAGGGGGAGAGGATGAGTGGAGGAGGAGAGGACACAGGAGGAGAGGGCAGAGGAGTGGAGGATGAGCAGAGGGGGAGAGGAGGAGAGGACACAGGAGGAGAGGGCAGAGGAGTGGAGGATGAGCAGAGGAGAGGGCAGAGGGGGAGAGGATGAGTGGAGGAGGAGAGGACACAGGAGGAGAGGGCAGCGGAGAGGCGGAGAGGAGGAGAGGATGAGCAGAGGAGAGGACAGAGGAGGGGATGAGTGGAGGAGGACAGGATGAGCAGAGGAGAGGGCAGAGAATTGGACAATGAGCAGAGGAGAGGGCAGAGAAGTGGAGGATGAGCAGAGGAGAGGGTAGAGGAGTGGAGGATGAGCAGAGGAGAGGACAGGATGAGCGGAGGAGAGGACATAGCTGTAACCTACTGTATTTAAAATGTATGCAAATTTAACACAAAAACCTCCAGTGTCTTTAACGTAACCAGCCTTTACAACAGTGTGATCATAATGGGCCACTATCTTGTCTAGTCTTTCTTTGTCCTTTCGTCACTTGCGGCTTCTCTTGATCTTACCAGGGTCTTGTGTGGAGCTGCTGTTCCAGGAATAACAGACAGCAGGTTAATGGGTCACCGTGACAACAGCCTTCTACAAGATCAAAGTTGAGCACCAAATAACACTGTGCTCGTGTGCACCGGCAAAGAGGCATTCAATGTATGTGCGGTCAAGCAAGATAACACGGAACTACAGAGCCTCCGCCACTCCTGAGACGCGACAGCTTTCAAACTAACAAGAGACGATGCGAGGGATCCAGCGGTTTCAGTTCCGATACCGATTTCGATACTATGGATTTCAGTATCTGCTGATATCCAATCAACGGATGCCAGCGCAGTGAAATAAAATGAGATAAAACTGATCCAGATGCGTTATGTAGCTGTTATTTATCCCTCAAGTAACTACAGAACAGCTTTGTATAAATATTTCTAAATAAAATACTTTCTGGGCCAACTACGACCAGTAAATAGTCTTGTTACATACATGTTTAGCCCCAACCAGAAGATCGATTCAACCGATATTTGGAAGCCAATATCCGATCCACCAAATTTTTCACAGTGAACCGCGGCGGTGAAAACGGAGATGTATCAGCAATATGGCGTCTCAAAGTAAGCGATTTCATATTGCTCAAACATGCACGAATGTCTCTAAATACAAATTCGAGAGTGTAAATGGTGAGGGGAAACAACTATGACACGGTTAAAAGCTCTCAAAAGTTGATTTTTGCACAGTAGATCTGCTTTGAGACGGTAAAAGTCAGGTATGATAGAAACACTAATAAAAAGACAGGAGTCAGAGCTGGAGGTAGCAGAGAAAAGTTGAGGTTGACTTTGGGCTTTGAGAGACAACGGGGGATAGGGTACCCCGGGATTTAAACAAGACAGTGATGATGCTGAGGTTAGAGATGCATAACAGGAAGTGGAAGTCTAAGCAGTGCAAAAGAATACAAAGTTAGTTTGTGAGGGAAGGGGATGCAAAGGATAGGGTTTGATAAAGCAAGATGATTTACTGCGGTGAATTCTTAAGGGAGCAGCCAAAAGTTAAAGAAGAATAAGATGCCGTTTCAACATTAATAATAAAAGTCAGCCTGTTGCATGCTCTTGTGCAATGAGGTGACAAATGCCCTCTGAAGACTATAAAGTAATGGGTCTATTTACCTCCCATTCAACCAATTCCTCACCTAAATTGAATTCAGATCCACTCATTCCTCCTTTGTCTGTGGAATGGTGAAAGTACAAAGACTCAGCAGGCCTTAGGTGCAAGCTCTTTTTAGTTCTTGGCAATGGCGGGAGAGATTATGTGAAAGAGTAGCAAACGAGAAAAATACTGCGAGCTAGAGATCATTAACTGCATGCTAATTAGCTATTAGATGGAGCCTGAAAAATGACTGCCAATCAGAGGAGAGCGGCACCCGCAACAGCTGTGCACGGGGATATGTGAGAAAATAGTGGGTCATGTAGGACTGAAAAAGTGGTGCGTGTCCATCTGGCGGCGCTGGCTTTGGTCGGGCCCTATAGGGATCAGTATCAATCACTCAGCTACAGGGCTCGAGGTGGGACTTCCCCGCTGCGCTGGTCCTCTCTGTGCACCCGGGAGTTCATCACCTGCTAATGGCCAGAGTAAGCACCAGTGCGAAGGGAGTACTGTGGCAGCAATGGGCCATGCATGAGTCCAACTGCGCCCGCGGAGCTGTTAGGTCCTCCATGTTTGCGTCAACGTCCGCTGCTTATGAACTCAGGTGGGAAGATGTGGTTGGATGTCTGTTTTTAAAGGTGTTTTTTCCACCTTCAAGGCACTCAAAGCGCTTTACATCAAGGAACCACGCACCCATTCGCACACGCGTTCATACACCGGTGTGCGCAGACACTAGGGGGCGAGGTGGGTTAAGTGTCTCGCCAAAGGACACAACGATCGCGTTCATCTGTGGGAGCTAGAATCGCACCGCCAACCTGTGGGTCAGTGGATGTGACCGCTCAGCCAGTGATATTTATGTCGAGCGGAAACACCGAGCTACTGTCGCCCCAACTGAGCTACTGTCGCCCCTGTGTAATCCCTCAGTCGTCCAGGTAGGTTCCATCGCAAAAGAAAATTGAATTTTGTCAACTGGACAAAGGCTTTTAGGAGTGAATACATTTTGCCATGCAGCTTCTTCAGTTCTGACAGGATACTAGTAAGTCAGAGCCGTTCTGTCGTGGAGCAAATGGGATTTTTTTTCAGGCAAAGCTAAAATATAAATATCAAACATAAACTATTATAATTTTCTTGTTATGTAAAAGGGATTAAATTATGCTATTTGTTTATTTTGGGATCTTCAATACGACATCATCATATTGGTAATCCATATGATTCCTCTGAGAACAGAAAGCCCTGTCTATCAAAACCCACTGGGGATTACACGGAGCAGGTGAGACGTGATAAAGTAAATGCTTTTGTAAGTTCATTATGTTTAATTGTTATCTTGGCTATTAGCACTGCATAAATTAGCCACACCTTAATCGATATCAGTAAATGCATATGAATTAACAGGCTGACAGCGCGTTGGTCCATTATAACAGCAACAGGATGTGCTATATAAGGGCGCACCAGACGGTATGTAAAAAAGCAGCAAGGTCATTGGATATTAACGTGAGGCAATTTATCTTGTGTGTTCAGCGCTGCTCTTAAATATAGGTTAAAATGAAATACACCGCCGTTCTATCATAAAACTGATGAAATGGAGATAAGAGAGGTACGATAAGTGACCAGTGAAGGTGGTGATGTAAAGTGGCTTTTTTCCTCGGGCCCTTTCTCATTTCATGAAATATGTAGGAGCGCAAATGGAAGAGTAGCCTTTCTCTCATATGAATGGGGACACTGAAGGGCCAGCGCAGAGCACTACTTATGCTACAAGTCAAAACGTACAAAAAAGAGCATAGAGCGCACAGACATGGATAGCTATAATTCACAGTAGCGAGATGTGATTTTTGTTCTTGTTTGAGCCAAAATGTCTGCTGAATCCTGCGTATTACAGTTTGAAGCGGGAAAAATCAGACGGAAAAGTAAGTAAAGAGATGTGGGCGTGCGTGGGGTTGGGGGGAAGACGAATTTTCAGAGCAATGGCATCTTGAGTGCAGGAGAATAAAGACGACTCAAACATGCATGAATCATTCTAAACACAGCATTGAGTGGGTAAATGAGATGGGAAAAAGTTGAAAGCACTTAAATGTCAATTGTGCATAAAATTTCTGCTTTGCGCATAGCTTGGGTTTATATCACACTTTAAGGCAAGCTCCTGAGCGTTACAGTAAAAGCCATGATTCATTCACCTCCGGTAATTGTGGAAATAGCCATATCGGCCCCGAGGCTGACTGACAAAAACACGGCTGCCAATCTGCGGTAACACAGGTGAAGTTCGTCCATCCATGTTTTTCCGCTTATCCGGGGCCGGGTCGCAGGGGCAGCAGTGTAAGCGGGGACTCCCGGACTTTCCTCACCCCAGGCGCTTCGTCCAGCTCCTCCGGTGGGACCCTAAGCTGTTCCCAGGCCAGCCAAGAACACCCGGCATTTCCTAAGACTCCCCCGGGGTGTCTGGTACAAACAGGACTAGGTTTATACCACAGTGAATAATTTTGTCATTGGCGATTAACTGACCTTTTCACAACTTTGGCCTGTTGTAAATGCAGTCGTTTTTCTTTTTTACTCGGTGGAGACAACAACAACAACAACAACAACAACAAGTGCAGTAATCACAGAGCACTGCACAGGCCTATACCTCGGTTCTTAGTCAATCGCTGCATTCCAACTGAAGTGGCAATCAAAACACTCCGACTGCACAAGCAGAGGCTGTGGCCGTGTACGACAGCTGACTCCTCGGGAAAGGGGTTGGCTGCAGAAGTGCTCCTTCATTTCTTTTCTATTCTTCACAATATCAAAATTTAGTGTTACGATTATTGTGAGAAAACATTTATACATTATTAATGGCACCATGGAAATCCTTCATTTGTGTCCAGCTTTATGAATTCTTTATAAGTCTTTGTGATTGATACTGAAAACCTACAATACATAAACACCCGACTAAAAAAGCGATTTCCATTTACGTTTACTTTTTCAGAGTATTTTTTTTTTTTTAGTTCTTAAGATAAAGTAAGGTCCACTTGATTATAGCAGGCGCTGCAGTGCCACACCTAAGGACCCATCTCTAGATCTTGAGGTAGGCCCCGTCAGTATTACCTTGACTTGATACATATTGTGCATGTTTTGGGTTGATGGGGGAACATACAAACATACAAACTCAGCAAAGAAAGGCCCAGGGGCTCAGGAGTCGAACCCGGAACATTCTTACTGTGAGGTGTGGTAGACAGTCATGCCACCGTCTTTCCCCTGATTATACTGCGAGTGGGTCTAGTAAACGGGCTCTAGTCCCTACTACATTCATCAATGTTTTCTTTAAAGCAGACATATTCTGCGAAATTGACTTTTCAGAGCTTTTAACCATGTTATAGTTGTTTCCCCTCACCATTTACTCGCCCGAGGTTGTATTTAGAGTGATTCATGCATGTTTTGCTTATTTTCAAGACGCCATTTTGCTGATCAATCCCTGTTTTCACCGCCACTGGCACACACCCACTGCTCTGCACTTCTCCAATTTTATTTTCTTACTCAATGAAACGCACAGGATTTGGCAGCGTTGCGTAGTCATTTTGGTACAAATGAAGAAAAATTCGCTGCTTGCTAATGTGATCTGCAGCTAAGGTGGTGCTGACTCTTTATTGTGATGAGCTTTACCGCTACATCAGCTCCCACTGAGCACCACAGTTTGCTAACGTGGACGTTAACGGAATTGTTTCTTTTATCAGTCATTTTAGATGAATATTGCCATTTAAAATGTGCAAATTATAACATAATGATCCACACTTGTCATAGATTATAACTATAGAGCAGACATAAGCACAATAGGTTTTTAAAAATGCTGATAACTTCTACTTTAAGAAGATGTTGAGAGAACTCTGTGGCAGGATCACGACGCGTTCTTAAGCTGCCACATTTATTCTTAAATGAGAGGTGAGCCTAATTCACCAACTTTCATTTATGAGAAATACTTGAAGAAAATAGAACTTACAATCATGAAGGAATTAGAATTTTGTGTTGCATTATTAGAGTAATAATATTCTAAACCAGCAGAATGTTTATTAGGACTGCTCCTGACTGTTCGCACGATTTGTTCCTCCAGAAGAACACTTTCAATTAAAAACACATTTCGTGAACGCCAGACATGTTCGTAAGGAGACTTCATGAACGAGGCCCATTGTGACTGAATAACCGGGATTATCGACTGACCCAGCGACTCTCACACGCCCCGTCTCACTATCTAGAAAAATGATTTGGGGAAAACTCCTCCTGAAGTAAGCCCTCCAGGTAAAGCTCCAATTAGTGAGTTAAGCTTTTTAATTATTCAACTCAAAGAACTGCCTCTAACAACACAACCCTTTTCTTTTAGCTATTGCATCGCCATAGCAACTCATTTCCGCGGCTCTTCACAATGATAATAGCGACGTGTGTGTGTGCGATAGATGAATGTTTTATTGAAAAATGTATGTGTTATTCATTGTGGTACAAGAGGTGGAACAGAGTGGTGACATTTACTCATTTGTTAGTAGCTGTAATCTATCTGGCCACGTGCACATGGAGGCGCGTGTCAGTCGGCCTTATACATATTTAAGGCGCTGCTGGTACACGTGCGCTGTACATAGAGCTAATATATAAGACCGATTGAAAAACAGGCAGATTGATGGCTGAAACGATTGTTCTACCATTGCATGGATGTGAACTGTGTTAAATAATTCATACTAAGAAAAGCAGCATTGAGTTGAACACTAATCCCTTTTGAACTGTGGCACGAACATGAATAAATGTACTGAGATTAATGTGGCTGCCCTCTTAAGATTACATTAGGGTCCGCATTGTCAGTGAGAGCGTTCTGTCATTTTAATAATCATCTTGTGACATAACCTAAAACATGCAGGTAAAATCCTCCAGCTGGGGGAGTCCTGAACAACAGCTCAAGGTCTGGAGGTGGGTCCGTCTCCTGACAGGTTTTCCCCGCGGCTTTGAGGGATGGGTCAAATGTAGAGGACACATTTTTCTTCCAGGATAATAAAGTGTACTGTAAACCTTTTTTTTTTTTTTAAATATATATATTGTAGCTCAAAAAACACCCGTACTTTCCATCAAAACTGGCATTCCTCTCAGGCGCATCCCCTCATTATGAGCTGTGTTCATGCTTCTGTGCCAGTGCCTGTATAAAACCCATTGCTCGCTCTCTCTCTTCTACCTGATCTACTCTCTCCTCTACTTTGCTCCTTCTCTTGCAAGATAATAAACCACACAAAGACAATTGTTTGACTCAAGACCTCTTATTTTGTTCTCACCCAAATATTTCCACAGCGTTTGTTTCTTCTGGCCATCATGACTGCCAAAGAAAATCCACTTAGAAAAAAGTAATTGTATGTGCACAAACACTGGCACTTTTTAAGTTTTATGGGCATGACAAAAGTGAAAGTAGTGTTGTTATTATTATTGGTAAATGATCAAATTTTTATATAGCGCTTTACACCAAGGAACCACTCACCCATTCACACACACATTCAACCTGTGGGTCTGTGGATTTGACCGCTCAACCAATGATGTTTATGTCGAGAGTGGGATTCGAACCGCCAACCTTCAGATCAGTGGACAAACACTCAGTAGTAGTAGTAGTAGTAGTATTAGTATTAGTATTATTAGTCAGTATTATATAATTCAGCTGTCACAACCATGTAATGACTGTTTGCCTGTTTACCACTCAAATACACTGTGTCGTGTGCGACTGTGCACGACTTAATATTCAGGACAGATGCAGAAAACATTAAAAGCAAGTCATTCCTCTGAGAAATCTCTCTCTTTTCCAAAGCTGTACACCAGCCAAATCCCCCCAACACTTCAAACATTCATTCTCTTCCTCTGTCTCTTTATTTGGCGCCGTTTCAGGCGATAGAGAAAATGTTTTAGAATATTTTTGTGTTAATTTTTCACAGCTGGAGTCACAGGAATCAATAGGAATGTGTGAAAGCGTTGATAGAGAACAAGTGGTGCTATTCTCAGTCCAAAGCCCATTACCAACTGTCCTGGAGAGGGATTAAAATGACATAGCACTGTGCCAAAGGGTCACACCAGTGAGTCAAACTAAGTGGATCCATATTGATGAGAACTGGAAGAGGAATCATTTTTTACGCCGGGTTTAACAAGGACAATATCATTTGCTATTAAGTGAAGTTGCATTAAGAGTATTATTAAAAGTAATAGTTTTAGGGTACTTTGCTAGAAGATCTTCAGTAGTACTTTGTTTCTAGTGTATTACAAATTCAACAGGGAGACTCCTTCCATTCTACTATTTCATTCAGCTGATTTACAGCGCCAGTCGATGACATTTGGCGTTCATAACTCTTAGCCAGTCACTGCTCAGCTTTGTTCAACTATGCAGCTATCCCCAAACCCAACCACACCGAAATCGCATTCTTCACCACCACGAAAGCAAAACTAATCCCATATTCTGCCCTGTCTCCACCTTAACCGCAGATACACAGACCCCACCATCGCTACAGCAACAGGTGGATACGTTTCTAATCAATTCTGGACATTATCCTTCTATATGTCTCTGCATAAGCAAGATGCAAACTCAGGGAAGTCGACGGGGGGGACAAAGGGGTCTGTTGTCCCGGGCCCCAGAGTCGTAAGGGCCCAGAATTTGACCCTCTTCCTATTCGTTTGTATTAGGGGGGGGCCCATGTGAGGCTTTTTGCCCCGGGCCCCCAAATTTCTGTGGACGGGCCTGTGCAAAGTCTACACAGCCAAACTGGTCAGAATAAGTTCAAAATGACAGTAAGGGAGTCTTTGGCAATATTTACATCCCAATACATGTGACAGCAGCAGCAGCCAAAGCTTGCTATGAGTCTCTTGGTAAATTTGTTTTCTCAGGCTACTAATTAAGTAAAACAGCTGCCCTGGTTTACCACAAGTGGGAGGCTGGCTGGAGCTGGTACATACAATTACAGCCAAATTAATGCTTGACAAGGGCTGGGAATGATGCAAGCAAAACAGAGAATTTTATTAAAGCCAAGACCATAATTGTAATGTTATCTCTCTGTTTTTTATACAGACGGATATCAGTCTGGTCACCGCTCCCGTCGAGCCAGGTCCAAACACAACAACGCAATCAGATTTGTTTATTTCAGTGATGCATGTAAATCAGAAGAGCTCATTGGTCACCCATCGTTTTGGACAAAATTAAATCTTAAACGGCCCATATTACGCTATTTTCTGATGTTATAATGTTGTTTCCTCATCACAAACATACCTGGAGTTGTGTTTTGTTTCATTCACGCATGTTTAACACTCAAACCCTGCATATTTAAGTTGAGTTCTTCTCTCAAACTAAAACACCTCTGTTCAGCCTTGTGACGTCATGTGGAAATACAGGAAGTGCTCCACTGTGTTTTAAACTCCATACACCTTCACAAGAATCATTTGGATGATTTCACCCCTGGAATTTCCAATCTCTACTGAACAAAATGTAAAAAGTAGCTGTTAAATTGAAAACTGCAGCTTCATGACATCACAAGGTGGAGCAGAGCATTTTGAGCTTTGTAGATGTAGACACACTAATAATAAAGGGTTACTCAGACATATGTGAATGAAACAAAACTGAACTCCAGGTATGTTTTTGATGAGGCAACAACATTATAACACGTCTTAAAGCTCACAAGAGTCAATTTTGCGTCATATAGGACCTTTAAATAAAAATCCCACCTCGCATTAACAGAGTTTCGTGCCTCGTTCATTGATAGTCCCTGATTGGCTAATCCACCTGTCAATCACAGCCATCTGAACTCAGGGAGATTCCACAGTGACCAGACGCACATCTTCGTAAAGTACTGCGTAAGTGTGTATTCTGGACGTCATAGGTTGGTAGTAAAAATTCTACTGGTAATATGTTTATTATGTAGAGCAGTGCACTGTATTGACTGGAATAGAGTTTGTAGTCATTCAAATCCTATATTTTGGAGTAAACACGCAAAATCATGCGTAAATATCGATATCGCTAAAAAATATCGGCACAGATTGTCACAGAGATGAGATCCCGATTATACTATATATTTTTATTGCCATACCACCAGCTCTGTTTTAGAGATGGCTCACAGTGGCACTCTCTTGGACTGAAACAGAGTAACTGATGGCCTATCTGGGTATGGGCCCGGCTTACTGATAGAAGTACTGATAGTGCGAAGAGTGACATTTAGAGGAATTGCCAGAGAAGTGCCAAATGCCAGCGTGGACAGCCGTTAATGCAGACTGGCATATTGGGAAAAGTTGAAACAGCTTTACCTCGTGAGAAGCAGAATATTTCATGCTCCGAGCCTGTTTAGACCCAGCCCCTTTCCAGATTGACATATGGAGAGAGGAAAAAGGGGGATGTCTTGATGCAAAATTCAATGGCTGGGAGTAATAAAACAGGCATATGTGACAGTAGCGCTGCGAAGTGAGAACGCTTTCAGTTTGGGGTGAAAACAGAGTGATAGACGAACATCGTATAGCGCAGCATATTTTTGTGGGATTTCCAAACTCAGCCTTGCTTTACCAAGAACAAGTTATAATATCATTCGAATCGTTGGCTATGTCATCCCATATGCAGAGACAATTTAAATGCACATAATCTCTACAGTGTTAAGTAGGATTTTGAAATCAGGCCCGGCGATTCTGAATTCACTGTATGTATGGACCATAGACTGTATGTGTAAATGGACATAGCTAACGCAAACAGGAAGTGAACATAGGCTCCATCGACTCCCCTCTCTCTGTAACTTTAATCATTTTGGTCTTAAAATGTTCGTATTAATCCGCTCTACATGACCCTGGTGTTTTTATTTCGCTATTGTGTCAGTAAATCAAGACAAATGGGGCGCCTTCTTTCTCCGAGGTCGCACCCTCTAGTTTTAGCAGCAGGTTTGATTGACAGCGTTGCTAAGTGCCCGCTCTCTGCTAAATCAGCAGTGTGGGCGGGAAGGGCCGTTACTTTCAACAGCCTGACTTCTGATTGGCTCTTTGGTTGCTATGATACCAAATTCGCCCCTAATAACCACTAACCACGATGAGCTTCATTTGACTGGAGCTGAACGCTATGAGTGATATTAATGGATGACAGATATTAAAAACATATTTACCTGTAAGATGGAAGAGTTCCAGGAGAATCAGGTGAATCCAGGTGCAAAGGAGGCAACAAAAAAAGAAGAAAAGAGAAAATGAATAATTCATATAACCCAATTAACAAAGTCATCAACATTATCAAGGCTAATTACTTTGAATTAAAAACAACACTAGACAGTTATACATCTGTGCTGCGTTATGTGAAAGTGCGTAAAGCGGTGACTGGCCATATTTCACTGTAGGCTGTGTTCCCCTGACTTCTATAATGCAAGTCAGAAATATTTACATAGACCGATTCACCGCTCAGGCCTCATCACTCCCTTTGAGATTACGAAGCCACCTATAAACGCGAAGTACTTGGTGACATCCATTGATTTGACTTCCAGAAAGAAAATCCACTTCAGTTTATACGGCTATGGGTAAAAAAGCAATCAAGTGACAACAACAACACATATTCAAGGTTCTACGTTTCCACAAAAAGAACAATTTTCCACATAAACAAAAAGTGCGAAGGTTTTATTGCAGATGGGGAACGCATTCCACACATTTACAGATCGATATTGGCCTTGCTCTGCATTATTTTAGAGCCTTGAAACTCTCAGCGGCGTGTCGTTTGGATATTACATGATTTCACTGCTAAGAAAAACAGAAAAAACAACTCCATTTGATACATTCAAGCTGAGATAAAAGAACAACTCTTAAATAATCATCACTTACCGAGATAATAATTTATCAGTGATTTTGGAAGTTTGTGTGAAAGGCCAGAAAACTACAGTATGTCAGTACTTCAGCACAGTGAGTTTTAACCAGTGTGCTGTGACTTGAGGTATTGCCAGGTTTGCTTAGGAAAAACTAGCAGTTGCAAAATTTGGATTGTCCTGAGCAGTGGTGGAAAAAGTATTCAATTTTGTTAGTTAACTAAAGTAAAGATATACTCAAGTAAAAGTTAAAAAAAAAAAATCTGCTCAAGTAAAAGTATTAAAGAACCTGTTTAACTTTTTACTCTTTAAAAACATTTTTAAAGTATTTTGCACAGATTTTTAGGTCTTATAAAGCTTCAAATGTAGTGACTGAATCAATCATGTTTTCCAGCTGTTTTTATTAGATTTTTTTTTTTTTTGCTTAAATTATGAACATGTTAAAAATAACCCACCGACCTTCAGCAGGTCTCAAACAACATAAAAAAATATTTTTACTTTTCAGTCCAGTTAAAAAATGTAGTGGAGTAGAAACTACAGATACCAACTCTCAAATGTAGTGAAGTAAAAGTAAAAAGTATCCAGTTTAAAATCTACTTTGGTAAAGCACAGATACCAAAAATTCATACTCAAGCACAGTACTTTACTACTTTTCCTTCATTACGTTCCACCACTGGTCCTGAGCAACTTCTGATTCAAAAAAGACTTGTTTTTCCTTCTTTTTTGAATCAGAATTTGAATAAACAGATAGTGGCATAGGGACGATTTGCTACAATATATACCTTTACTTTATTTTTTTATTTATTTTACTTTTTTTATTGCAAACATGACCAGAGAAGGTTGAAAAACACCGCTTTAGCAGACAGCACTTTCATTCAAGTGTCCCGTACCAGACCTGAGCACATCTCACGGTCACACACTGATGACATCACGTCTCTTTCTCTGAGACAGTCGTGTGTGTTTGTGACAGTCCCACTGTGCAGCTGGGTCTGCTCTGCTGCTCAGAGGAGGAGGCTGCACAGATCTGCTTTCAAACACACACTGTGCATTACTCTGGCGACAGTTGTTTAGATAGTCAAGCTTACAGACATGTCTGCCTGCTTCAGTATTGTGTAGAAAGGTCAAAGGTCAAGATGTGTGGGGTTTCTAAGCATTTCTGAAACAACAGGTAAAACGAACTGCTTTTGACTTGAGATTTGTTTTGCAATTTAACTATTATTTATTTTCTGATCTATGTTATAATGTTGTTTCCTCGTCACAAACATACCTGGAGTTGTGTTTTTTTTCATTCACATGTTTAACACGCAAACCCTTCTCTCAAACTAAAAACACTGTTCCACATCGTGATGTCATGTGGTAATACAGGAAGTGCTCCATGTGTTTTTAAATGTGGTAATACAGGAAGTGCTCCACTGTGTTTTTAAACTCCATACACCTTCACTAGAATCATTTGAATGATTTCAGCCCTGGAATTGACAATCTTTACTGAACTAAAGGTAAAAGGTAGTTGTTAACTTGAAAACTATCACTACATGACATCACAAGGTGGAACAGAGCATTTTGAGCTTTGGAGATGTAGACAGACTAATAATAAAGGGTTGCTTAAACATGTGTGAATGAAACAAACACAACTCCAGGTATGTTTTTGATGAGGTAACAACATTATCACATGGTTTGAAGCTCACAAGAGACAATTTTGCGTAATATAGGACCTTTAAGGTTCAGACAGTTTAATCAAATGGGTGTAAAACTGAATGTGAATTGGTATGACACGTGAACACTTGCATATCACTGTTCATCCCTTGCTCACTAATCGTACAGTTATCATGTATTCAGTGAGCGCCCCGAGCACTTTAATAATGCATGCTTTGGCTTTAGCTGTCACCGGACACGCTTCACACAAACAGGATTTAAATGTTCCATACATTATATAGGCCCATTATCTCATCCTGATGTTTGTGTAGTTTGGCTTGTTCTCATTTTACGTGACTAAACATGTGCCAGATTTAATGGATTTGCTAATACACTCTTTTGAATTGCAAGATATTGCTTATGAGAGCTGTCGATATCTTATTATATCAAAGCTGTCCACTTCGGGAAGTCTTATTTGTTAAAAATTACGCTGATTAAATGAATGACTCAGAATGTCACACATGACACTGGGGTAAAGTTAAGTAATTGCCTCAGACAAAAGCCTACGTGGAACATATAGACTGTATGTATAAATAAGCATAGCTAATCTGCTAGCTGTCGTGTTACAAATAGGAAGTGAGCATGGGCGCGCTTCCGGCTCCATCGACTCTGGCTCTATTCACTTTTTATTGAAAAACCGTCACCCTTCTCTCCGTAATTGCTGCTGTCAGACTCGTCATTTTGGTCTTAAAAGTTCATATTGACCCGCTCTACATGATCCTGGTGTTTTTATTTCGCTTTTGTGTCCGTAAATCAAAATATAAACATTAATAACAGACAAATCAGGCGCCTTCTTTCCCCGAGGTTACTCCCGCTAACGTTAGCAACAAGTTTTACTGACAGCATTGCTAAGCGTTCGCTCCCTGTTGAACCAACGGTGTCGGGAAGAAGTGGCGTTACCTTCAAGAGCCTCGCTCCGGATTGGATCGTTGGTTGCTATGATACTTGCAGTTGGAATACCAAATATGAAACTTGACTCCAAATTCACCCGTATAACTGCTCTAGCCTCGATGAGCTTCATTTGACGCTACGGGTGACGTCACACTCACTTAGTTCACTTCTTTATACAGTCTATGGTGGAACAATAATGTGTACCTATTTTTAAATACAAATGCATTACTTTATCTAAAATAACTTCTAAGAGCGTCTGAAACACTCAGACTCTCTGCACAGAGCTATTAGGGGCTCAGCGCCTAATGTCATTTCTCCGAGTTTATAAATCCATCACATTTGGAGTAATTAGAGCAGGTCAGACACAAATCTCTTGCGCAGGTCAGTCTTGACTTGAGCATCAGTGGGACGTCAAACCAAATGAGAAAACAATCCCCAGTGTTCTTGTAATGACGCTAATCACATGACTGAATCAATAGGCAGCTGCGCGTCCCTCAGTACATATCTGCCCCACATATGACAAGCTCGCTCACAGAACACTTCAATATTTCATAGATAGTGTCACAGGCAGAACAGGCAGCTGGGTGCAAATCTGCAGAGAAACTTGTCAGCAACTTCATGTACTTGTTAGTCATCATTAAAAATGCATCTCACTCCCTCCAGCAGCCACTGTGCATTTAGACGTATAGTACATCTGAATCTGCGCTGGCAGAGTGTCACATTTTCTCTGCATTATTTGATTCTGGGGAAGTTTTGCTTTTATTGTATTTTCAAGTTACATTCGTCTGCTGTCTGAGCTGTCACGCAGACGATGTGGCCTGAGAACTGTTGGATAATAACGTTTCTTATAAAGGTCTGCCCCTCTGTCAAAGCACTGACGATGTTTGTGGTGATGGAGCACAACAGGAGAGCGGCCTATGGGACCCTCACTCTTACACAAGGTGATGATTGTGGCATATAAAGCTGAAACAGAAGAAACAGAGAGAGAGAGAGTGTGTGTGTGTGTGTGTGTGTGTGTGTGCGCACTTTTATGAGTGGGTTGAAGGGTCATTGGTTGAATGTTAGCACACTGAGTTTGACAGCAGGAGGCATGAAGTACAAAGGATGTATTTCTGTATTCTAGATGAATTTATGCTTTATTTACTTGAACAATTAACTGTAAATCAGTTTTTTTTCTTAGCATTTGATAACGTTACATATTTACATAAATGAGAGGAAAGCTGTAGTCATTTATTAAATCAATGTATAAAGAAGGTCTTATCAAGCAGACACATGGACAAAGAAATCAGCATCACAACTGTTATAACGTAATGTCTTTCTGGTGATAAAGCAGTGGAGGCTTTTCAATAGGGGGCGCTAGTGCACCACACTCCTTAACTTGACCTAGTTAAAAATTAATTAGTTATTATTTTGTTTTAGGCTAAATGTTTCATATTGTGTTTACAACTGAACAAGAATCTGCATATGAATTTGTTTTAATGTTAAATTTGTTCACGTTTCCTTATTCTTTCCTCATTCTGCACTCTTCTTTTTTAATGTTAATTTTATGATGATTATTTCTGATTATTTTGTGATTTTAATGTCTTTCTTGTTCTGTAAAGCACTTTGAATGACTTTGTGTACGAATTGTGCTATACAAATAAACTTGCTTTGCCTGTTTGATTCATCTCCCTTTAAGTTTAAGTTCTATGGGAGAGCCTGAAGTTTTGAGAAAATTTGGCACCAAGTCTGGTTCTTGTGCCCATTACTTTACATTACAGCCGTGACGTACTTGGGGCGCAGGCAGGAGCGCACTCAAATCAAGTGACTGGGCTGTCGGGAGTCAGCTGCAGCTATCTCCCGCGTATAGTCGCGGACGAGGAAAAATAAATCATTCATCACATAAATCTGCTAATAGTGATTGTCTGTCTGTGGCATTAGGTATTATACAAGTGCAACAGACTGGTGCCACTGGAGACAAGTGGAATTAATAGGTACCTTAGGGAAAAAAAACTCAAGAAACAGGGATGATGATTGATGATTTGATGATTTTGACTTCTGCTGATTTGCCTGCAAACCACTAACACATAATCTAAAAAGTAAATAGTGTAAGTAGACGGCATCAGCAAGACACAAGGGATAAATAATGAACTTACACTCTAAAGCATTATTCAACAAGAGTGAGGCTATTACTGTTGGGAATGCTAATGAGACAAACATATGTTCACTTTTTCCCTTCGCACAGTGGGCTAAAAACTCAAAGCACAGACTTGACTGCCTGCTGCGATGAGTTTTCTGCGTCTTATCCGACTATTTTAGGAAGAAAGTTAAAACAATTTGGTTCGAAGTAGGCCACATCCTATAAAGTTGAACAAGAGTAATCTACTTAAATCTTAGGGGAATGATTCAGGATTCTCAGCCTTGCATAACCTTTTTACAAATAAAAGCGGCTCAAAGACAAAGCCAAGGGAGGATCAGGGACGGACTCAATCCTCCAGTTGTATCGTTACGGCTCTCAGACCTCAGAGGGCGCTCACATAAAGTATTCAGGGCAATTACACCAGACCATTATTTCACGCCTGTGCAGTGTAAAGAGGCCAGTGCTTCATCGGGACTTTTTGGGACCCCCTCCAGCTTTTCATTTGGCACTCTCCAGACACTAAAGGCTACCCTGGGAGCGTTTCCCCGGCTGCAGAACAAAGTTTAAGGATTGAAACATGGACAAAGGCCGTCGACAGAAATTTGGGGGCCCAGGGCAAGAAATCTAATATAAATTAATAGGAACGGGGTCCAATTTTGGTATTGCACTGACAAGAGTGAAACAGTGAAGACTTGGGCAAAGTAATGGCAGGGTTTTTTTTTTAACTTAGCTAAAGTTTGGGCGCTATAGATGGAATAAGGAAACTACAGATGGAATAAGTAAATAAAATAGAACTAGACATAGAAATAGAGATAGACATGTCCAGAAATATTTGGTCAGTTTCCAAAGTGTGTCATCTGTTCATGACATCTGTTCATATGATCATCATGGAGTTTTACAGTCATTTTAGGAAAACTAGAAAACAAGAAGAAACAATCAAAGAGCTGTGGTAAAGGCCTGACAAAGCATCCATAATCAATACTATATTCACACAGCGATGCCTTGTTTGCGTAGTTGCACACTTCAGGACAATCAGGAATTTCTTGCTTCATTTGCAAGCCAGAGATGCTAATACATTCCATAGCAATACATACATACATATTAGCATCCTTGGCTATTCCATTTTAGGAACAGCTAATATTGCTATTCCTAAAATGGTAAGCATGTGACAGGTCAAGTTGTTGAACTTTGCAAAAGTTTGGGGTTTATCGGTGAGATCAGGAGAGGAGCATGTTCAATTGTCAATCAAATGGTCACTATTACGCATAGTTCTTTTAAGTCTGAAATGCATTTTGGTTTTGCCAAGGCCATGAGCGTGAAAGGAGAAAAGGAGAGAGACCAACAAGCGTTAGCTCTGCTGAGACACAGCATCTGTATCCTCAGGAAGTACAAGCACCATGAGGAGTCGCTTGGCAAAATGACACTCAGAAAAGTTCCACAAATTCAACAAAAATATAGTCCAGTCCAGGCTAAAAGATTTCAGAGTGAAACGCTGCCCTAAAACATCTACAACATCTACAACACCTGTGACACCTGTGACACCCGTGACACCTGTGACACCTGCAACACCTACGACACCTAAACATCTGCAACACTTACAACACTTACAACACCTACAACAGCACAAAGTACAACACCACAAGGTACAACAGCACAAGCTACGCTGCCGAACACACAGCCAGTGATTCGGGTATGTTTTCTGAAGTTGACAAAAAAATGAACTAACTACTTTACCACTGCAATGTTTTATTTATTGGGTACAAATTGGAAGTTTGTTTGTAGAGCACAACACAAAGTGGGGCCTTATTCAAGAAAGTGTTAAAACTCTAAAATGGTAATGCAATTAAACCTAGTTTTGTTTGGTTTGGACGTTCTGTTTCACTGCTCCACCAGGCTGTTCACACTGTGGTTGTTCTTAACATAAACTGGTATTTTGCACTTATCATTGAAAAAATAAGACAAATTACATTAATATGGCTGTTATGCTTATTATAGTAAGCATAAGCTCAATACTGTTGGCCCTTTTATAATACCGTGAGCGTTCCCACAATATCGCAGCATGAGGTTCATATCAAAATCCTCCTAAAACTCCTAAAACAGTATGCTCTACCTCGAATCCCAGTCCTTTTGTTTACATCAATACTACTAGAGCTATCATCAATAATGCACAAGTAACTCATGTACCCAAGTCTGGAAGTCTATTTTTTGTACAATATTTCCAGAAAGTTTTACTGACTTACATAGTGTAGTGTAGTGTATTTGCAGCAGTTGCCCTGTGGTTTAAACATGTGAACTATCAAGTGAACAAACAAACACAGCCCAAACTGGTATTTATAATGTAAGCCCTTCCTTCTGGCACCTGTATTAAACTTTGATACTGCCTGTGTGTATGAGAACAGCTCCTAATCAGCATAGCCCATAAAACTGTCTCCCTCTCAGTGGGGGTACTCACCAGCAGATGTGTGATGTTTTTTCACAGCATATCAACCATTCTGTCCCTCCCCCAAAGAACTCTGGGATATCACCAATGGATGCTTTGTTGAAATTTAATAAGATGAACTGGGAGGAGGTTAATTATGATTTCTTTCAGCGTAGTTACTTAGCTCTGCTGTTAACAATGGGTTGCATATCTTTTGGTTTTTGATAATTTCACACTGAAATTGGTGTCATTCCCCTTTTGGCTTTAGATAATTTTCACAGCAGATAAAAAGTTACTTTGTTTTTTTATTATAATTAAAAGACAATAAAAGGCCACATATTGAGTCCTGATAGTGAGTTAAGTGATCTGGATCAGTAATTTCACTATCTAGTTGTATTCACTGTTATGAGACAGTGTTTCTGAGGGTAACTGATCTAAATCAAATATGTCAAATATTGTTTTTAAAGCTATTTATAATTAGTGTCATGGTAAATGGTAAATTATATAGCTCCACCTTCAAGGCACTCAAAGCGCTTTACATCAGGGAACCACTCACCCATTCACACACATTCATACACCAGTGTACGCAGACACTGGGGGCGAGGTGGGTTAAGTGTCTTACCCTGGCAGCATTGCAGACACTGGGGGCGAGGTGGGTTAAGTGTCTTACCCATGGCAGCATTCATCTGGAATCACACCACCAAGTGAAGCTGACTGCTCAACCAATGATGTTTATGTCAAGAGAGCAGGATTTGAACCACCAACCTTTGGATCAGAGGACAAACGCTCTACCAACTGAGCTACTGTAAACAGTTTATTTTTTGTCAAAAGTCCTACAAAGTCCCACAATATTATTTTAGATTTTGAAACTACTACATTTGTAACTTTGGGAGATAAAATAACGCTAACAATTCAAAAAGTGCTTAACTGTACAGTGAAGCAGTCACGTGATCTGGTACACGTGAATACATCTGGTGAAGATATAAGGAGCATCATGCATTACAACACCGTGACATATACCAGAGGGGTGCTGGACACCTGGAGAGGGAGGCAGACTAAACAGGATTTCTGAAATGTGATGAAACAGCATTAAAAACAGGCTTAAACTCAAGCGTAGGAGTGTTAGTATCACCGTATAATTCTCCACATATCTCTTGTTCTTCTTAGACTGGATGCTGATAGCTAACTAGAGGCACAGACTTCCAAACGCACCCAAAATACATACTCAGAGGGAGGATATGTGGTCTATTTAAGAACGTGAATAGAGGTATCCAGTTTCCATCTCTGGTACACAGCATATAGACAGCCCTACAGCCTACATACAGCCTCTCTCTCCATACATAGCAGCGCAATCATCTCCACCCCTGCTTTGCCCCAAGGATCATCTTGTCATCCTCCTACATCTTGTCTATGGATCTCATATCTGTGTGCTGCCTCTGCCTCCGCCACATCACAACACTGTCCACTCCTCCCAATCCTATTTACCCACACTTAAGGCCGTCACAGTATCCCTAGAAACACCGGCAAATGACATTGTTCCCTCAAGTCCGCTCAATATTTCTCTGCAGAGCCCAACGCATTCAAGTGGCCTATTTTCTCTTCCTGATAAATGAAGTTAAGAAAGTGGTTATTACGCTCCACAAACCAATATGCACTCAAACTATTATGGCGTCTGTTCATTTTCTTTGTGCTCTCAGACATATCTAAATGCAAGAGTTTGAGTTTGTGTCTGATCAGCACCTCATAAGGAAAATTGCTGACTGGATTCCACAGTACGTTTGTGCAATGGATTTTTAGTGGAATCTAGAAATCACCGTGCTTTGGGGCAGATGATTTGCCACGGTGCAAATTAGAGCTGGCAAATTATGCAGGAAGAATTCAAATGTTATTGCTTTTGTGATTATGCCAAAATGCAAACATCAATGCATAGGTAGTAAGGAAATATTTGGGCTGTATTTAACCTTTTATAACTTCCCTCATTGTTATTCTGCTTTCCTCCTCGCTCCCCACCTGTCCAACCGTCTGCCACAAATCTCAAATCTAATTTTTTTTCTTGACTTGTGTTGCTGGATCTTAAAGACCTATTATACAAAATCGACTTTTCAGAGCTTTTAACCATGTTATAGTTGTTTCCTCTTCTCACTTTCCCTCTCGAAGTTGTATTGTGAGTGATTCGTGTATGTTTGAGCGATATTTAATAGTTTATTTTCAAGACGCCATATTGCCGATCAACCCGTTTTCACCGCCACCAGCGTACACCCTCTGCTCTGTACTATCTTCGTTCTCCAATTTTATTTTCTCATGCGGTGATACAAGTGGGATTCGGCAGCGCAGTGTAGTCCTTTTGGTACAAATGAAAAAAACTGCTACTCGCTTTCGTGATCTGCAGCGATCCGTCAGAGGTGCCGACTCTTTCTCGTGATGTTTACGGCGACGTCAGCTCCCATTGGGCACCGCGGTTTTCTAACGCAGAAGTCAGCGGACTTGTTTCTTTTATTTTATTTTTCTTTTCTTTTCTTTTTTAAGTTGTTTTAGATGAATATAGCAAATTAAAATGTCCAAACTCTAACATAATGATCCACGGGTGTCGTAGATTATAACCATATAGCAGACACAAGCGCAATAGGTCTTCTTTAAAGTAAAAATGCAACAACAAACTTAGAGGAACAGTGTCTTCGGTGGATTCACAAAAAACAGCAGCTCAAACTCAGCAAAACAAGAATCTAGGGATAACTTTAACGTAACCCTGCTGATCTGATTGAAAAGAGCGACCAAATAAAAGAGAAAATGAAAACTTTAAAATGAAATGACAACAGTTCCACTTCAGTTTTGGCAGGTTTTGCAATATGAGCCTTAAGCTATATAAAACGCGTTATAACCTTTACCTCAGAATTGCCTGAAATATCTTATCTTCCATGCGCAGCAAAGAAACTAAAAAAATATTTTCTTTCCAGGGTCATATCGGTTTCAGTTTGCAGACATCCCAAATAGCCATTGTACGACTATCTTATTTCAACTCAACTTATGTGCGCTTCTCCCGACTACACTGGAAATCCAAACACCCGCAAGACATTGGCCCAAACATGGAAAGAATATAGAGAGCCAGTGAAGCAAATCCTCTCTTTTTGCTTTGGGGAAAAGAGATTCTGGCCACACAAGCTAAGCCACTGAAAAGCCAAAAGCGTAGCTACACCCAATGCTCTGAGCGGGATTAGCAATGAAACACTCGGTTAAATCTGATCAAGTTCCCAGACTGGCCCCATTTCATGTTCAATTGGTATCGGAATACATATATAAACTACAAACAGATGGTGGACACAACACGCAAATGCGACTGGGATTCCTGAATTACCGTTCTACAAGGGCGGACAATGCAACAGCCGCTTTCGCCCGTGGCTAGGCTAACGCGTGGCCATATGTCGAAGCATCCAGGAGGACGCTAGCCAAATGTACCTTTCTTCATCCTCCCTCCTCCTGTAACCCGCGGTGATGAAGAGGGCTAAGTGGAGTCATGAAAGCAGACAGTACAGGTTTGAGCTCGCTATATATACGGCCAGTCCCGGTGTCTGGTCCCAGCGCCCCTCTTAAACAATAAAAGCACTCCAGAGTCAGTTTATACTAATGGAAACGGTGGGGTAGGGAGATGCTGTATACTGAAGATGTTATATGGCTGCTGGAGTGTTTACTTGTGTCATTACATTTGTGCCAGTGGAGAAACTCTATGTATCAGATTTACAGTTTGATGACTGCCTCTGCGCTTCCCTACCCCCTTTAGTACAGCTTCCAACAGGAGCCTGGGAGAAGTCTTTGGTGGATCTGGAAATATATTCTTGAGCCAATAGAAGCTGTAAAAATGGTCCACTGTATTTGGTGAGGACAGACATACTGAGGAAATCTACAAAAGGTCCAGTGATTGAAATAAATATGGAAAAAAACATCATTTTAATATAATTTCAGGATCCAATTATTTCCTTTGAACAACGTCATTAAAATTTGCCAAAATCGAATTATCCTTCCCCTTCTGACATTCTGTGCCTGATAGATTTGGCAGAAAAACATTTAATTTTAATCAAAATCATAAAAGGCCATCAAAGTCACCAGCAAACATGGCAGACACGTGAGCCGGGCAGGGCATTGTGGTGGGCTCTTATTGAAAAAAAGAAAATTATATGGTGTAGTCAAAAACAGTGTTGGTGACTTTATTCCTAGAAGTGCAATAAATAGTGTTTTTGTTGCTGCTAAAGATATAAATATATAACTTTTGTTTCACTGAGCACCCCTTGGATAGCGCTGGAGCTGGTGCCTGCGGTGCACACAGCTCTTCCCCTTAACACACACTGCCTCTGTGGTGGTGGGAGGCCCCTGTTATAGTACGAGCCCCTCCACCAAATCAATTAACAAAGAAAAATTATAATTTTTGTACTAATAGAAATAGATACATTTCCCCTTTAATACAGAAAAATCACAAATATCACCATGAACAAAAATATAATAATAATAGGCTCTACGCACAGCTAAAAAAAACAAATAAAATTATTCAGAACAAAAACGCCAACTCACATGACTTTACTCATGACGTCATGCATGATCGAGTTATGTGTAACAACACAATGCGGAAGACCACTGCGCTCCGGTTGGCCGACTGGCACAAGCACTGAGGGGGCAGCGGGCACGAAGAAAAGTTTGGAAAAAGAACAATGGCTATGGCGAGAGGAATGTTTGAGCAGCAATCAAGTGTGCACCCCTGACTGTTGCCATGGCTACGTGAGGAAATTCAGGGGGCAGCGGTAAACGGGCAGGTGAGGAAAACACTGGTGCGAGTGCGCGTGTGTCGGCACCGTGGCCTCCCTGCGCTGGCTCATGGGGATACTCCATCACAATCTAATTATTCTTCCCCTTCTGACATTCTGTGCCTGATAGATTTGGCAGAAAAAACATTTAATTTTGATCAACATCAAAAAAGACCAACAAAGTCACCAGCAAACATGTGGTTGCCATGTTTGCTGGTAAAAGAATAATGTTGCCTTTTTGTATTGGCAACTTCATAAACGGATTATTGCATCAGTGCCTGCTGCGTTGGGATTTATGTGGCCCATGCATGTTCAGCCAATGATAATAATACGTTGGCAGAGCACCATTTACATAGTGTGTAGACAGGACAAACAGCACAAACAGCACAAACCCTGGGACAAACAAATAGTAAGAAGGGCAAACTGCCTCGTAACAGTCCATCTGACAACAACAGAATCACTCTCCATGGCTTTCAAAGTGATGAAAACTCCAAAACTAAATATTACAGCTTTTGAATTATCAAAGGCCCTCAACATGTGCACACACATACGAGCCAAAACATTATGGACGCTTGACAACCAGTTGAACCTGTCAGCAGTTTGAGCAATGCATGATAAATGGTAAATGGTCTCATTTTTATATAGCACTTTTCCACCTCCAAAGCGCTTTGCATCAAGGAACACTCACCCAAAAGCGCTTTGCATCAAGGAACCACTCACCCATTCACACACATTCATACATCAATGTACACAGACACTGGCGGCAAGGTGGGTTAAGTGTCTTGCCCAAGGACACAATGACATCATTCATCTGTGGGAGTTGGAATCGCACCGCCAACCTGTGGTTTTGTGGATCTGACCGCTCAACCAGTGGTGTTTATGTCGAGAGTGGGATTCTAACCTCTAACCGTCGGATCAGTGGACAAACATGATATTTGTTGGGTGAGACTCGATTGTTAAACCTCATGCCACATTTTCTTTTAACTATATCATTTGCTTCCAATACTATTTTTTATTTATTTATTTCAAAGGGGGAACAGTGCATACTAATGAACATTTCGACAATGTAATTATGCCAGATTATAGCCTTGGGCTAATTTCCATGTGCAGAGCCCCAGGCAGGTTGATGTTACAGACAATAAAACATAGATACACACTATTTACAGACAGTATGTACAGCTGGACAAGGCAAACAAGGACACAAACTGTGACTGTTGTGTCATAGTACAAACATTAAACAGCAGTATGTTAATTAGGCCGGAGAGTGACAAGAGATTAAGACATTAAGAACCCTATTCAGCTGTATTGGACATTCCTTTATATTGCACCTGTGTTACTGCACTGATCTGTGTTACTCACTTATGGTACCGCACTGATCTGTGTTACTCACCTGTGGTACCGCACTGATCTGTGTTACTTTCCTATGGTACTGCACTGATCTGTGTTACTCACTTATGGTACCGCACTGATCTGTGTTACTCACCTGTGGTACCGCACTGATCTGTGTTACTTTCCTATGGTACTGCACTGATCTGTGTTACTCACTTATGGTACCGCACTGATCTGTGTTATCCACCCCGCACTCCTAACATTTCCTTATGCATGCCTGTTAGTTGTGTAACTTTCTAATACCTCTCTAGAGTCTTACATTTCCTATTACCTGCCCGCATTGCTCGCCCACCTTCTGTGCAAGCCTCCAGGTGTCTTTCTCAGAAAACAACCCT